>JBAMDN010000116.1:0-39675 GCA_037074945.1 Tetracladium marchalianum
ATTGTAGTTTGGAATGTACAATAAGAAGGACTTACGATCCCCATCCCTCCATTAATTGATGAGTAGTCTTGACCATGTCTTCAATAAAGCGAAGATTATGCCTCTGCGAGCCATACTGTTCGTCGCTTGTTTCATTTTCGAAGAGATACTATTGTTTGCGATGGATGATTTACCTCTCCAGTTCTGGTCTGGCCAGTTCAAAAGTCCAAATTGAAAGAAAGCTCAAGTACAAGACTGTACAAGAGAAGACCTAAATCCCAGAATGAAGCAGGAAACGAGTATATAAAACCGTGAATTATCTCATTGCTGCCCAACCTCTACAGCCAGAGCAAATGCAGATCATGTGGGACACAATGCCAGTTGTACTGTACTCTGCATGGCCTACTTCCAATCATCCGCTGCAGCAGGTAGACATGACCAACCTTTTGAAGCCATCAAACTTGTTATCTTCCAGCCTTCGAAATGTTGATAGGATGATCGCTGTCGACAGTCAAGGATGAGGTGAGAGTGCTCGCATGTTGTGCTCGCCTTGTACGTTCATATGGGATGGGGCACTGTTCATGCAACATCTATCAGGATATTTGTCAGCTGATGCTTTTGGGTGGTAAATTGGTGAATAGATCTTGCCTTAATGCTCCATTCTCCGTAGTATCATCCGGAGTCTTTTGTCATTGTGTTGACTCTAAATGCGCGTCAATGTGTTTTCGAGGGTTTGTTCAGCGCGTCAGGGTGCTGGAGGGAGGGCCAAAGCGGCCCCCACCGTTACAGTAGCTATTTCCGGAGTTCTGAAGAATAGAAGATCACTGTTCCGAAGTCAGAATGACAAAGCACTTCCACAAAGCGCTGAGGTTCTAGGTACCCCATACTCCCCCCCTGGTTAAGAGTGTAGCGTGGACAGGCTGGCACGAGCATTTTCACATACAATCTACCCTGTCAGACCCTTCCCACGCTAATACAGAGTAATTAGGGGGGAGAGTAGTAGCAGCTCCTATTTAACACTTCGATTGCGTGGAGTAAAATGTGCTCAGTTGAAAACCTTTCGCTCGCAAATTTCGCCTCGAACCGAAGGTGGAATCGGTGTGCATTTCTCAAGAGAAACATTATTCTACTTTATAGACAATTCATAGTAAGTTCAAATGAAGTCTTAGAGTCGCCCCTATTCGACAAGATTATTTTCTCAGCAGCTTTTGAGGTCAGTGGTGTGACATAAGATGAACGACATGGATGACCAGCAGTATTCCTGTTTCACAGTATTTGTGAAAGAAAAGACACCATATGTCTTAAGAATCTTCTGTGGTTGATAAATCTTATCTATGCCATTTATTTTATATCAAATCTAGAATATACCCCCACAGGCGCCCGTTTGTAACCATGAACTCCCTGCTACAAAAACGAACAAACAAACCAGCATCCATGCTCATAACTCACTCAGCTCTTGAGGATATCTATCGAGACGGACAACAGAACAACTACCAAAAAGAAACAAACCTGAAAGTCCCGCTCAATTTCTCTGAATGTGCAAGCAACTACCATGTTTTAAGTGGAACAATCAAAACGCCTCTATATTTTCCGCGAAGAAAATGACCACGCTGCAGTTCAGCACAAATAAAAGAAAATATAAATTCTTCCAAGATGAAGATGAGTGAGCAAACGAAACGTGAGTGGACAACGAGGTGTTTAGAAGGTGGAAGAGCGACGAGGACCGTGTGGTTGTTGTTGTTCTTTGCCGAGCACACCTTGCGATGAGATCGCATCGGAAGATTGACCTTGTTGTTGTTGCTGTTGCTGATGTTGTTGATTCGCAACGATCGTTGGACTATTAAAATATTAGTACTGTATTGAAAATCAACACAAAAGTTGTACTTACGCTCGACTGAACCACCTGTCAACCCCACTACCCTCATCCTCATCAGCCTTCTCGTCGTTATCATCCGAGTCGGACTCGTGTTCTTCGAATTTACGACCAGTGATCTTGGCCCATATGACTCCGAATTGATGTTTGATGACCCAGCCGATGGCCGCGAAGACGAGGACGGGTGTGCCGAGGGCGACGGCCCAGGCGGGGTTTTGGACGCTGCTGAGAACGATCCAGAATTGGACTGCTACTCCGAGGATGGCGATGAGACTGCCCATTGTGAGGACGGCTGTGTGTGACAAATTAGCTATTTTGCGCTGTCCAGATGGGATGGGATGATATGCAAGGTGATGAAGTGAGATGGAAGGAGGAAGAGAACTTACACCAGAAACCCCAATACAAGAACATCAGATCCTCACCGTCACAGAACTCAATGTTGAATAGAGCAAAGCATTCCATGATGGCACATCCAGCAACGAGAACGAGACATGTGCAAACGACATTTGCGGACCGTCGATGCGCTTTGCGATTGCGTCGCCTCATGGCCTTGAGAGTGCTGGCACTGACTGGTGTGCCATGTTCCTCATCAAACTTCTTTTCGGCCTCTTTGATACTTTCTGTCATGCTGTGGGGATTGTTAGTTCTAAGTCTCCATTTGTGGTGTAGGCTTAAGAAGTAAATATAGGGTTGAGAGGTTGGGTGAGTGGCTTACTTGTGCCACTGAATCGCGCAAAGAACCATCATAAATAGAACAGCAAAGAAGAGAAACCAGTAGATGATATTGGCTTGGACGAGAGTGAGATGGCTCATGAATCGGGCATAGTGAGCGCACTGTTCAGGCTTGATTGTTGACCACTTTCCAGCCATCTTGATCGTTGGAAGAACGGTAATTGGCGCTTTTGAGGGGAGGAATCGAAGAAAGATGTGTTTCGCACGAAAAGACGCGTCGGAATGTTAGAGTACTTGTTGGTTTTGTTGAAAGTCTTTAATGGTTTTGCCCTCGCCAAGTTGGTTGAAGGAGAATGACGAGAGAGTTATGTTGCAAATGACGGCAGCTGGCTAGACTACCAGCGTGTTGACGTCTAGGATTTTGAAGATTTGGATGGCGATTTGATAGGCTGCGATGTATTGATCTCTTGCTTTGTTGACACTGACAAGAGAAGGCAAGAGATTGGGGCAGAGACAACTGATCTTGGGAGGAACATCAAAAGTACATATATTCAACGACAGACGTGGGGGAGGAGAAATTAACTCCGCTGTGGATAAGCTTGCGTTGCTTGATGCTCCCGATTTCACGACTTGTACAAAAACAGAAAAATCCGGAGCAACCTTGATAAGCTGCATTCGTGCGACGAATCTCCAGTTCCTCCACCACATGGTCCACATCCAAGAAGTGCTGTGTGTACAGGCAGAGTGGAATAGGGTCCACTTGATATCAGCCAAGATTTTTGGTATTATGGTAGAGTAGTACCTGATGCATAGTTAAAAGCCAGCAAAGTATGATAGGAGTGTGGCAGGAATGGTGGAAATGAGCATCCATTGAGCACGATGGATCTCAATCCACAACACTTCTGACCTCTCTCTCACGACTTTTTAACAGCACAGCCAAGTCGGCAGAACAATATTGTACGTGTAAATCCCAACTTATCTTGAGTTGTCTTCATCTCCCTTCTTAGACATTATTCAAACGCTAGCAATGACGGCGGTCTGAAGGAGAATAAGTTCTCATTTCCAAGCCCCTACCGCCAAAGTACCGCCTTAGTGGCGTCAATCCCGGCCTCATTGAGCTTAATTTGACGCAAAATTCCCTTTCCCCTATCTCCATGACTCTTGAATCGCTATGTAAATTCGATGGCGTTTACGTCGGCGTGTTGAAAAAGAACGTTGAGCCAAGATGCGCCCAGAAACATGATCTACATTGGCATCTTGGCGCGTCGGGACTTGATAGGGGCCGTCAAAAATATCCGCAAGGGGACAGCAGATGTCAAATCAGAGTACATTGCTAAGTCATTGTGGATTCGGTCAAGTACGTCTTAATTGTGGCATTGCTTGTTACGTCGTCATACTTGCAGGTATGTTCTTATCGGCCAGTTTGGAAACTCGGTTTTGGATGGCATCAGAATCAATGATGCTCATGTGGATGTCAGGCCGCGAAGGTGTCTGGGATTTCAGATGTGTTTGTGTGTAGTCAACTGCAATATCATGCCTTTTTATGACATGGGTGCCATCTGAGCCTCAATTGATTATTGCTTATTTGTCTTGCCAGATTACAAGTGAGATTGACGCGGTTGGCGGGCTTCGTTCCGGCACGGCTGGTATTGTTCCACGGCTCCACGCATTGGCACCTATGGTACCATCCCTGCTTGGTATCTCTTGGTAGCAAACTAATTAAGAGAGCCAAGGGACACTTTTGTGATCAAGCCGTAATCAGATCTCTCTTGGCTGATAGATTCTTCTTAAGTGAGGGTGTCACTCAATTGCCGGAAGTAGCATGCATGCTCGCTTGGGATTAGTACTGACTGACTATCTGGGCGCGAAGAGATCTTCCTTTGTGCGCGCGTACAAACATTGCTTGTGTTTCAACACCTGCCAGATGTTTATCTCAGGTCTCACTGCGATCGGAGTAGCTCCGTACCATTCTTGTGCAATTGTCGGTGTCCTATTAATTTCTAGATTCGTGTACATGACGACAGACAAAATTCACACTGGAAGTACCGAAGTTTCCCCAGAGTTGTCAGAGCCACAAAAATGAGAACGAGTTTGGATAGGGATGCTAAACATTACAGAGTGCGACTCCAAATCTGAACCCGAATTCACCCGTGTTGTATCTCACAGCCATGGCTTTCGTGTATCTTCCAAAGTGACATGTATGTGGTATCAAGTCATTCGTACCACTGCCCAGACGGACAGAACTCTTTGGCACGCTTGGTAACATTTCCGCGTGGACAAAACGTCTTCAAAAACCAAATCCGTTTTCACGGACGTTAGGTTTTCATGCTGGCGTTTACACAGGCCTGGTGGCACAGTGCCCTAATCCGAAGATCTTTAATGCTGGGGTCGTTGAGACGACGCTCCTGGTCCTGGCCAAGGCTGTAATGAACTGGAACTTTTGTGTGGATTCCGGAAGTTCATTCTTTCGCTAGGCAGCCATATGGAATTGCGAAAAAGGCGGTCCGAGGAAAGAAAAATTCGATATCATTCAAGCTTCTACAGTCTGACTGTCAACGGAGGAGACCACGGGAGCCTGTCTGGCTTGAGATGTCTCATCCAGTCTTCTTGACTGTTCACCCGATGCTACCCAATCTTTTGGGAAAGACCAGAAAAAGCAACCGACAAAGGTAAGTGACTCAGAGTCCAAGGCTTTCGTTCCTGGTGGGTGGTTTTTCGGGATTACGAAAGACCCTAATCACAGAAAAAGCAACAGAGATTCTTGGCCTCCGAGTGTACTCCTTGGTTCAAACGGCAGTCGAAACGGGGCTTGGAATCTTCCAAACTCTCTTCATGAGCTCGCAGAAAGTAGAGAGACACTGTCATTGCCGACGAACTAAGAGAAAAGCCTGGACGCATTGCCACGAAGGAAACCTTTGCAGACCTTCTGACTCTTCCAATTCGAACGGATAGTTGAGATCCGCTCTAACAGGTGCTCTTGGTATCACCGCCATTCCTTGGGAAAGGCTGCAAGCTTTTGGATAGTGAATCAAACAAAACGCGCGGTTGGAAAACTTTCTGGCTTGATGAAAAGGTCGTTCATGAACCTTGCTGGGTTGCACGTCGATAAACAATCGAAGCCCAGTGGAGGACGATTCTGTCGGAAGGTAGTATAGTCCCCGATGGATGATACCGGAGGTACCAGGCCTGAGAGAAAGCTTTCTTACCAAGGACTTGGAACTTGTGATAGATTGTTGTGCAAGGTCAAGAGATGACGTCTGTTGTTGTTGATGTTGGAAAGGAGGCTGATGTGGTCGTGCACACCCTGCGAAAATCTTGGTTCAGGGGTCCCTTTAGCCTGAAAGTGCCTGTGGTATTACCTTCAATATCGTTCCTCCTATCCTCATTGGAAAAAGCAACTTCAAACTTAGATATGTTTACAAGTAGGGATAATAGATTCCTGGTGAATAAAGAGGATACAGTCAATACATGTCAAGATGCTACAGAGTTTTGCTCTTCGATCAATTGACTATGGCAAGAGTGTATCTTAACCTCGAATGAGGTATTGTTTCCTCATTTCAAAATATGTATAAATACATATATCCATAAAATCCAGATTCTTACTGAGGCAATGTCAAAAAAGAAGTCCGGATGACTTAATCTTCCCTCTCTCGAAAAGTCTCAAAACAATTTCACAAGAACAACATTCTCACTCCACCAACTTCGCTTGGCAGACACCCATAATATTGGCGTCAAACGATCAGCAGCATGAGCATCGTAGTGAACTTTCACAGCTTCATCCGGGCCCCCACTGACTTGGAAGTATCTAGAAATCTTCAAAGCGTCGAGAGTCTAAACTCCGAATGTCCTGTCGGTCCTGTCGGGTTTTGAAGGCAACGGAGAACTTCCGAATTCTGGGGTTTGGGGGAGAGTCAGGGGAGATGATGTCAGTACAGCATTAGGATTGCGGATTTGGTTCTGATTTCAATCCCTTTACGATATCTTTATAGATTTGAGATTCTGAAATAATAACTTGAAGTCTCGATTGTGGATTCATTGGAAAGTGATGGTTATATTGTAAGAAAAGGTTCCTGGGTTATCAGCCCCTCTAAGATAGACGGTGCAGGAGAGTGTTGAGAATCAACGCAACAAGATAGGATGAGATCTACAGCAAATTCTTTAATCTTCCTTATTGAAGACCAAGTTCGATCCTTTCGAGTTTTGTGAGTGTTTCAAAAAAAAAACGGGGAGCCCTGAAGGTTCCACACACTCTCTTCCAACTGCCTTAATTTGCAGCGCGCAATGACGTGCATACAAACCTCGAACGACCAAAAGTCCTGGAGTCGTGACGCGGAAAAAATCAAACAGATTCCCTATATTCTTCAAAGGATCATGCAAGAGAAGCCCACGATTCAATCTCAAGATCCGCTGTTTCTAGAAAATGCATTGGCGACTCGTGTCGAATCCTGAGTGGGATTTTCATGAGTCAATGTGAAGAGCGACGATCCGCCTTCGCAGCCGCGCAAGCACTCGAAAAGCACACAGTGATCAACCAACCGGGGATTTTTCAATTCCCGACTCCATTCTCGATTTCCTGGAATAGATCCGCACCTATTAAGACTAATCTCAGTGCCGGTGGGGGTTGCTGAGTTGGAGGTGGGGGAACTCTCAGTAGTTAGATTAACCTAGCCGTGTACGCGGAACACCAAAGCAACACGATACTTGTCAAGCCAACCACAATAAGTGTTTCTAATACATGTATAAGATATTACATTATCCGTAAAGTATTCTAATTTGTTTTGAAATACTCTAGCAAATATGAAATAGTTAAGTTGCCGATTATTTGGTTTAGAGCACGGCACGCTTTTTGGTGTTGGCTTGCAAATACAGCAGGTTAATCTGGCTACTGATAGGGGGGTGTTGTTTACTTCCTGTCAAGGCTCGATTTTAGCCAGTCTTGGAATTGAAGCATTGTTGATCATTTTTGTTGATCGTTCGGTTTATATTGGAGAGAGAGGTCTAGATTCTGGACCTGTTTAGTGAAAGACTGCTTGAGCTAGATAATTGCTCGGAGGAAACGGGTGATCAAGGACACTCAACTTGGTGATCACTTCCTGGATGTTGGACTCTTCGAGGCGAGAAAAGCGATAGCTGAGATGTATCTACGTGTTGAGTGGCACCTGCTTTTCACCAAAGCGTTTAGATGTAAAAAGACGCGCAATTCTATTGCTCTTGACGTCTTTCATCTAGTTTACTGCATGAACTGTTGGGAATGGACTTGCTGTTATGCATCTGTACGGAAATAAGCATGCCAGTACGCGCAATTATACCGTTCTTTAAGAATAGCTGTGATTATTCTCGAATCGTACAAGTCTGATATTTTGGGTAATGCGTTCAACTCTTTTGAAGTCGTCGTTTGATATTTTTGCAATACATTTTGGCAACAGTTGACGACCACTTTGAACAAACCGAAAACAATCTAAGAAGACATTTTTCTCCTCTGTACTGAATGGTCATTGAGATACTCTGCTGATTCTAAATTTTGTGTCACCATTGGAACATTCCTTCTGATCCTTTGCCGGCCGCGCCCCCCTCTCCCCCACACCTCCCGATACCCCAAACAACCTTTCTGCAAAAAGTGTGCGATCAGGGACACTGTTATCCCTTCCATTCAACATAATCTATTGATCTCTCTACGGGATCCAGAAAACTCCGGAATTATGATCTACATACGGATGTAAGTGTACTTGGAGTTTGGAAGTGGTGGAAATGTTGATCAGAGAAATTGTCACGTAATCGCATTTCATCTCGTCAACTTAGCCGCAGATGCAGCAATCTGTGTCCACATTTGCGTTCATCAATTCAATTTCAGCGTAGTCAACATATAACCAAGGCTGATTGATGTAATGAAATCGGAATCGACCAAGTCTTGCGAAAGCTGGTGCCAACTTTCTTGATGCTTCCATTACCTGCCTTTTAATCGGATACTACAGTAGGCGGTGGCTTCTCAAAAGGTAGCAATACTCATCAGAGAGATATTCTGTATCCCTAAAGTTTGCAGACATTGCGTCAAGCCGTTTAGCATTGAGTCAACCAGCACCAAAACCATCAGAACATTTTCTGGGCGGTCAGTTTGATGGCGTCTCAGATTCGTCTCATCAACAACATCATGCTACCAGGCATCAAATTGTGGGTTCTGCAACACCTTGAATAAAAGTCAATTTTCATATTATTGAAGATATTTTGTTAAGAACGAGTACTTCAGAATGCACAGGATCCCGCCTCAGCAGCATAGGCAGGACACCTATTTCGAATTTCGCCTTTACAACCTGCCTTCCGATATTTTTTTGGATTCTAAAATCTTTGCTGGTTGAAGATATATATCACTTAGTTCCGATCACATCACTACAAGTCTACATCGAGACACCATGCAATTCACCAGCATCTTTTTCGCTTTTTTCGCAAGCATAGCATTTGCAATCCCTGTCGTTCTCGAAGAACGTCAGAACACGCAGGTATGCCAATCTCCCAATTTTACCTCTTAACTATTGTCTGCATCAACTGATTCCTAAATGCAGTGCAACTTATGTCGACAAGAATGCTTTTTTCTCAAGGGGCCTTTCGAACCATGTCTCGCCCGCTGCAACAAGGACCTCAACTGCACACTTACAACTTAGTATCACGCAAGAAATTTTCGGGTTTCAAAGCGGCGAACAGAAATGGAGATGCCAAAAGGCAGAGGCATCCATCCTGGATTTGCTGTTGCTGGAAGATAAGTTGTGAATGGGCAGGAGGGTGCAATTGCGGCATTGCCGTAGCAACGTTGTTTATTGTTATATTCTGCAAAACATTTTGAGGCCTACTACTTCTTTCTTGAGGATAAGTGTCTCGTTCGCTATATACCATGCTCAGATTTCCCCAATTCGACTTGAATGGACATACCACAGCCCATCAAATTCGCACGCCCCCGTTCCCTCCCCCATCATCACACTCACTCCTCGAAGTTCATGAACAACCCACAAACTCCCCTCCTCGCTATCCTCGCTCTCCTTCTCGCTTTCCTCCTCATTTTTAATCTATGAATCATGATTTTAATTAACTAGAAGATCAAACTTTCCGTTAGGAACCCTTTGTCTTCGCCGGTGAGTTCATCCATGAATAAGTCATCCGAAAACAATGAAATAGTGCTGCGCATTCTCTTTATTCTTTCTTCTATGCCGAATATTTGTTGTCGGAGAAGCAGTGTGTTGGCAGAAGTGAATCACATCGTCATACGATTACTCTGGTAAGAGTGAATCACGTCGTCATACGATTACTCAAAGAAGCCAGATGTTTCGCTCTTTGTAGCGCGTATTGGTCATTCATTCTTGTTACGATAGATATATAAGATCGGTGGCTAGCGCCGACGCCCTCTTCTCCTCTTCTCTTCTTCTTTAGACATGACAATACCAGGTTTAGGAATACCCTACTCTGCTGGCCATCGTGTCTCCCTTTTACGACTCCCAACGTGATCACATATCTGAACCCAACGTTGGTGGTTAACCAACACAGACTTTACTCCTGGGCCCTCCAAGCAAAACACAACAAACACGGACTTTTTTCACCCTTGTTAGTAAGTCCTATTCGCTTGAAAAAAATCGGATATCTTTAAAACTTGACATATAGCCAGATAATTACTTAACATATACTATTCTAGCATCTAGAATCCTATTAAAATAAATTCATAGAGACGTTCTACTTTAAAGTCGAGAAATAGATTACTTTCCGACTCCCTATATAAATCTCGAAAGATTTCTATGAGCATGGAAAGATAAAATTTCCTCGATTTTAAAGTAGAATCCCTCTAGAGAAAATAATATCTAAGAATAGTCAAGTATTGTCATAGGATTGAAGCATACGCCGTTCTTTTTTCGATGGTTTTCCATAGTTCATTCGTAGTTTTGGTGGAAAATACTAGGGTCACGTGATACCACTACAATTAATCTTTGTACGCCTTTGGGATTACAACAATAAAACAGGGCGCTCTTGACACCTTAAAACAGTCCCCTTTGATTCTGATCGTAGTAACGAAACAAGAGTGTCAGGTGAATGCAGTGAAGTAAATGAGAGTGGTTTACGTCACAGGGTCTTCGATGTTTTGAATGTTTCTTGGCCACATATGTTAGAGTGGTGGAAGCTGTTTTTGTTTGGCCTTTCACTGTAGTAACATCAGAATTCAAGTAATTTCCAATAATTAGGGGTTTTCTATAGTAATATTTTAAAAGGATGAAAAAGGCCGTTTTTCGTGTGTTTTGCTTGGGGGCCCACGAGTAATGTCCCTAATTCTTCTAACAAAAGTTGCTGGAACAAAAAGTTTTTAGATCAACAGGAGTAACTGGTACCAAATAATTCACCATGATCGAGAACTCCCTCTCAGATGCCAAAGCGGGAGATGTAGACAGCAGTGCTCAAGACCAACTCAAACAGCTTTAGACTACACAAAGAACAATAGACAAATGCCACATGAAGATACTCTTGAAGGCCAATGAGACCCCAATCTTTCTACGCTTGCAGTTGTCGAGTCTCCAAGGACCAAGCCGAACAGCCAAATTAAGCGAGGTGGACGGGTTTCGCCAAGAGTGTGGACAAAGCAACAGTGGAGTGGAGATGTGGAGGGAAAAGGATGAGGAGATAGTGGGGACGGAGAGCCCCAAGAATGGGATGTGGACTGCCGGTGTTTTCGGCAGACCCGTCGGGACTCACAACTCTCCATCTCAATCACAACTCTCAACCACAAATTGATATACTTAACCCAAGTATGAAGCATCGACAATTGAACACACCATCAAAATCTTAGAATACGTTAGCTGATTTAATCACTAGCACATATTTTTGAAAAATGCCTTCAGCAACTTCAGAAATTGTATTGAGAAACCCAATAATCCCAGGATTTCACCCCGATCCGTCTTGCGTACAAGTGGATGGGACATTCTATCTTGTCAACTCAACATTCCAATGGTTCCCTCACATTACAATCAACACTTCTCAAGATCTTGTCAATTGGACGCCTCTTAGTAAGGCACCTCTCATCTACAAGACACCCCCCATTAACAAAAATTGAAAATAGAATGTGCAGTCAACAGACCAGGATTGATGTCACTAAACGAGGTGATCACCAGAGGCTGTCACACCGAAGGAATTGTCGCTCCCACCATCCGCTATCACAAAGTTCGCTCACCCAATACCTCATACCAAAAGAAAAGAAAGTCAAACTAACATCCTCCTCTCACTCCAGGGCACATTCTACATAATTTGCACCAACGTCCTCCTGTCCGGTAAAGCCGACACTTTCTACGTGACATCCACCAACCCACATTCCGGCGACTGGAGCGATCCAATCTTCATACCCTCCTTCCACGGTATCGACCCAAGTCTCTTCTTCGACACCGACGACCGCGTCTACTTCCAAGGCACCATGTTTCCCGACATGCCCGCAGACGGCAAACTTCCTGAAGGAATTCTCCCTCAAATCGTACAGATGGAAATCGATATTCTCACCGGTGCCTCCCTCTCCGGCGCTGCCAAAGTAATAATGTCCTCTCACAGCGGTGGCTGGGCCGAGGGACCACATATCTATAAAAAAGATGGATGGTATTATGGTTTACTTGCTGAAGATGGCACGGAAGTAAATCACACTGTGACGATGTCAAGATCGCGAGATATTTGGGGTCCGTATGAGAACCATCCCCATAATCCTGTCATGACGGCGAGAGGGACCAAGGAGTATGTGCAAGGTGTGGGACATGCGGATTTATTCCAGGATGCGGAGGGGAATTGGTGGGCTGTTGCTCTTGCGGTGAGGATGTTACCAGGAGGACACTCACCTCTCGGTCGCGAAACATTCTTATGTCCTGTAAAATGGGAAGAGGGAGAATGGCCCGTTTTTAACGGGTGGAGGCTTCTTAAGACTGAGATGAAAATTTCACAGCCGCTGCCCAAGCCGAAAAGTACGAAATCTTTGGCGCCACGCGTAGAGGAGGCACTGGATCCGGAAAATCCGCGATTAATTTATTTGAGGGATCCAGATTGGGGGTGTTATGAGTGGCATGATGCTGGTGACGATGAAGGGAGGGGCAAGAGTGTGAGCATTACCGGAAAACCAGCGAGTTTGCATACGCAGAAAGGAACTTCTTCTCTCGTCGGTTTCCGGCAACGATCATTGACGGCACAAGTCACTGTCTCCCTCAACTTTTCACCTGTTTCCTCAAATGAAGAAGCAGGATTGGCAGTTTACACGGATCAATTTCGACATTTTTCCCTGTCACTTCACGGAAGCAATATTGTTTTCCAAACAACTAGCTTACAGGCTGGGCAGCACGTTGAAAAACACTCTATCCCAGAGGAATTTGAAGGGACGATCAATCTAAGAGTGAGGTGTTCGGAAATTAATTATATTTTTGAGTATAGAGTTGAAAAGGAGGGTGGTGAAGGTGTGTGGAAACAGGGAGGAAAGGCGGATTCGTTATTGTTGAGTGAATGGGGGTATACTGGACCTATTTTTGCCCTTTTTGCTACGAGTAATGGCGTCGAGGGAAATATGAAGGCGGCGAAGTTCGAAACTCTGGTTGTTGGGGAGGTGGAGGTGTGAGTCTGTGGCTTGGTTTCTAGGTTGCGGGGGACTTTGAAACAGAAATATAACCGGGGGGTTATCATGGATAGATTTTAGGTTCTGAAGCCATATCTAATGAATATTATTGTTGAATTATCATCATTTTCTATCATGTATCAGGGTGCTTGTTGTCTTTGTTTGCAAGTGTTGTTTTGCATTCTCGCTTGACTAGGAAGAAGTCAAATTGGCAACTAGCGATGCGCAACGTCTAAAGAACTCTCTAAATAATAAGTATATGAAATGTTCTGATTTTTAAAGGGATCTGAATTAAGGGGGAAAAGGGCACGGTTCAAGGTGGGGAGGTAATTTGGAATAGAAACATGCGGAAGAAGAGTACATGTCGATGGAAGACAAGAATAATGATCAAGAGTCTTAATTGCACCCTCACTTCCTTTCTACAAATAAACTATGATAGTGCGCACGGCCTTCGCGAGCGAGGTCTCACATACATCTGAATCTAAACAGCATCATGCGCCAATACCTCCTCAGCCAAAGCAGCCTCAGCCTTCTTGCTCTGAAATTCCCTCATGGGCACCTTATTCACAAACATCCAATCCATCTCGGGCACACTCAACCCGAAAGTCTCCGGAATCAAAAACCACGAAGCAGCAAAATACAACAAACAAGCCGCGGCCCAGATAAAGCCGGTCCTTGCACCCAAGTTGCCAGCATCAGTATTATACATATACGGCGTGACGAAGTTGAAGAGACATGATCCTAGAAGTTGGGATGCGAAGCCGATGGATTGAGTCGGTCCACGAAGTCGGTATGAGGATAGTTCCGATGCGATGACCCATGAGATGGCGCCGACGGCGAAAAATTGCCAGGATGTCATTACATTGAGGAGGACGGCAATGGCCCAGACAGCGCCTTTACCATGAGCGTAGTGAAGTGCGCCTACGACAGCGAAACATACAGCTGATGTGGAAGAACCAAGTAAGAAGATAGTGCGACGACCAAACTTCTCAATAAAATACCAACTTATGATGATGAAAACAATCGCGAGAGCGAAACCACCAATGGAGATATTGAAGACATTGGCGGGTGCGAGACCAGCGAGGAAGAGGAAGTAGATAGCCTGAGAGAGGAAGGAGACACCGCAAGCATTCTGGCCGAAGAGGACAAAGATGACGGTAAATGTGCGGCGACGATCGCAGCCTTTAAAACAATCTGTGAAACCGGGTTTTTCGACGACACCGCCGCTGGGATCTTCGTGGTCGATTGTGCTGCGGAGGTAGGCGAGGCGGGCATCGACGTCGCCGTTCGTGCCGTAGAGCTTTACCATGGCGCGGCGGGCTCGGTCGAGTTGTTTGCTCTTGATGAGGTAAACGGGAGATCTGGTTTTGGTTAGTGGTTGATTGGATTGAAGGATTGTGGTTTGCTTACTCTGGCAGGAAGGGGAATGCAAGAAGTACGACTCCCGTCCACACCCATTGAAGAGCAAAGACTTTTCGGAAGGCGATCTCGGTGGCATCCGGAATGAATGTACTGATTATGCCCAGACCTGTCATGAGCATGAGTGCTTGGAAGAGAATCAAAGCAGATTGCATAGGTCCTCGAAGTCGAATAGGCGAGATCTGAGATATCATGTCAGTTGTGAAGATTACCTGTGTGTGTGTGGCGAGACTCACCTCAGAAATATATGTTGAGCCAGCAGCCACCATACCTCCAAGCGCAAGACAATTGACCATCTTTCCAGCCAAAAGTGCTCCTCGAGTGACGGCAGTATATTGAATAGCGATACCGCCACAAGACACAATGGATGCACCAATGACAGAGGGTTTGCGACCAACTCTCTCATAGATATGACCCAAGATGATACTTCCAATAGCCAAACATAAACCCGACATGGAAGAGAAGAGGGAAGTCCAAATGCTAGGCACGAAGAGGGAATGCGTCTTCTCGTTCACCTCGCCAAAGTAGATGAGGAAAGCCGGCATCGAAAGCGTAGCAGAGTTGACGACATTATCGTAACCGAATGATGCGCCACAAAAGAAGGCTGGCAGAGCTTGAGGGACGTTAGTATAAATTTTCATGGAGAGAACAGAAAGTGATCGGAAAAACATACACATGATGATGATTCGCTTGTGCTGCCAGGCCGTGGCGAGCAAACCCTTCTCACGCTCCGCATTGTGAAGAAGCAGGCCCAGAGCAACATTCGGGTCATCATTACCTACACCACCATCCTTGAGATCGCTGACATTGGAGTCCTCAATGTGAGTCGTTGGAGACTTTTTGGTATCCATGTTGCCGATGTTGATTGGGCGGTGTGTTGTCGAGATTATCTTGACTCTTGATGCTTTTTCCTTCCCCAGATGATGCCTCCAAGGGACATATATATATTGACTCGCTAAGAGAGGTGAGAGTGTGGGGGAACGGAAATCCAGATCTGGGGTTAAAGTGGAGTGTTTTCAACATTGAAAAGACTTCTCGGGTGTGTGGCGTTTGCGATGTTCGGTCTATCACATCAATGAATGGACGGCATTGTAGTACATTATCAGCCGATGTCAGATACCGAAAGCATGGCACTGGAGGGATTCCTGAGGTAGAGTGGCCCGTACTGTCTCGGCTATCTGGAGGATGGAAGTCTTGTTGTTGTTGATGTGACATCCATGACAGATTGATGCCGAACTCATGGTTCCTCCACAAGTCCACATGCTCCACATCAATTGTCCACATCCCTTCCCTCCACACTTTCCCCCGCCTCCACGCACTATTCCCCGCCTCCACATCTCCAGATTTGGTCCCTCGAATCTTTGATAGATGCTGACACTGTTACTGGATACTTCAAAATGTCAAACACACATTATCGGGTAAAAGAGGCTTTGAAATTGTGACATGAGTCGTGGATCCAATATCTACAACTTCGGTAAGTTTTCGACCGCAACCGCGAAGGATCTTTCGTTTCATGATTTGACATCGACCGACCATTATGGGGAAGTTAGTATCTTACTAGTCTGTATGAATCTATATCTTTTGTTTCCTTCTTATCTTCTCATACCAAACATTCAATCCCATCAATCTCTGTCAAAGAATCGAAGCAATTGCAAGCTGCACAGTTACGACCACCTTTGATAAAGGAACACGAATACTTCACTTTCATAGCCTTCCTATTACTTCACAGATCCTCAGGTTAAATCGCGCCAATTCATTTTGTTCCCTCCAGGGAACGACACGCAACCATGGAACCCATTGCGATCTCCAAAATAACACTCGAACACTACACCACCCCAATCACACCTGAAACCATCTTCATCGGGCACCCATCACCGCGTCTCTCATGGAGCTTCACCGGCACCACCAAAAACTGGAACCAAACTTCTGTCGACATTAAAATCTTCATCAACAACGCCTCCGCAGAAACATACCACCTTCCAACCTCCGACTCCATTCTCGTCCCTTGGCCTGCACCCGCCTTGAAATCCCGCGACGCTGCGAAAGTCTCTATCCGAGCTCATGGGGAGTCAGAATCAACAGCATGGTCTGAGCCCGTTAACGTAGAAGTAGCATTGCTACATCGAAGCGATTGGAAAGCCAATTTGATCAAAGCGGAAATTCCTCAGGCTGTTGATGCTACGAAACAACCCATTGTCTTCAGGAAAGATTTCAGCATCAGCGAAGTAGTCACTTCGACGAGATTGTATGTCACAGCGCATGGAGTGTACGAGGCAAGAATAAATGGTGCTAAAATTGGCGATCATGCTTTGGCGCCGGGATGGACGAGTTATAATCATCGTCTGAACTACCAAACTTTTGATGTTACGGCCCTTCTCCGCCAGGGATTGAACACAATTCAAGTCGAAGTAGGCGAGGGTTGGTATGCCGGGAGACTAGGCTTCATGGGTGGTGTTCGTAGCATTTATGGCGAACAGCTTGGTTTACTCGCACAACTCGAGGGAGACAGTCTGAGTGAGACTGTTGTCACTGATTCGTCATGGAAGTGCGGATCCGGACCAATTTTGAGCTCAGAAATATATGATGGTGAAATCGTAGATCTTCGTGAAGAAATTAGCACTACGAATTCTGTTTGCGTTGAAACGTTGGATTCAAAAGTCGTACTTGTCGCACCAGAAATCCCACCAGTCAGAATCACTGAGCAGGTTGCACCTGTCAAGATATCAAAGAGTCCGTCCGGAAAGGTTATTGTCGACTTTAGTCAGAACTTGGTCGGTTGGGTTCGCGTGGACCTTCAGGCTTTGGGTGCGGGGCATGCTGGGAAAACGATAAAGCTGAGCCATGTCGAGGTACTCGATGCTGGAGAATGTGCGTCGCGACCGTTACGACTCGCCAAAGCACAAGATTCTATCACTCTCTCCGAGTCGTCTGTGGAGAGATACTGGGAGCCAAAATTCACATTCCATGGCTTCCGCTATCTCCAAGTCGATTCGTGGCCCGTCAACGATGGTGTTCCTTCCAAAGAGTGCCTCACAGCTATGGTCCTACATACTGATATGGAGCGGACCGGCTGGTTCGAATGTTCAGACTCCATGATCAATCGACTACACGAGAACGTCAGATGGGGTATGCGCGGTAACTTTGTCTCCGTACCTACGGATTGTCCACAAAGAGATGAACGTATGGGCTGGACAGGTGATCTGGCGGTCTTTGCTCCAACAGCAAACTTTCTCTACAATACCCACGGCATGCTTGGAAACTGGCTCGCAGATCTATCAGCTGAGCAATTTGAGACAGATAGCGCGTATCCTCCACCAGTTGTCCCAGATGTCATGCAATTTGCTGGGCCTCGTCAACCTCTCGCTGTTTGGAGTGACGTGACAGTCACAGCTCCTTGGGACATATATAGAAGCTTTGGTGACCCTTCGATACTAGAAGCTCAGTTTGAAAGTATGACGGTTTGGGTAGACAAAGCCCTTCCTCGCGGTCCCAATAGATTATGGGATAAATCCACACATCAGCTAGGCGACTGGCTTGATCCATCCGCTCCGCCACATGATCCAGGAAAAGCTCAAACGGATTCACAACTTGTGGCAAACGCATACTTAGTTCACATCACAGATCTTCTGGCAAAAATTAGTACTATCCTTGGCAAAAATGATCGCGCAAAGGCTTACCAAACCGAGTATGAGGTTCTCAAAGAAGTTTTCCAAAACGAATATTTCACACCTAACGGCCGCATCGCATCAGACACTCAAACCGCCTATGCCCTGGCCATTGCCTTCAATCTCTTCGCCACAGAAAAGCAGCTCCAAGGCGCGGCTGAACGTCTCGAACTCCTCGTACGTACCAACGGATTCAAAGTCTCCACCGGCTTCGTGGGCACACCCCTCATCTGCAAAGCTCTCTCCATGGTCGACAAAAGCTTCCTCGCTTACCGCATGGTGTTAGAAAAAAAGTGTCCATCATGGCTCTACGCCATCACGATGGGAAGTACAACAATGTGGGAGCGTTGGGATAGCATGCTTCCAGACGGAAGTCTCAATCCAGGAGATATGTTATCTTTCAACCACTATGCATTCGGCGCCGTCGCACAATTCCTTCATGAAACTGTCGGTGGATTGAGTTCTCTGCAACCGGGTTGGAAGAAAATCCTCATTCGGCCGATTCCTGGCGGTATTGTGACAAGTGCGAGTGTGAAGCATCTTTCGCCGTATGGTATGGTTGAGTGTAAGTGGCGGATCGAAGATGAGAAAATGTTTCATTGCGAGGTTGTTGTGCCGCCTAATACAACTGCAATCGTGGTATTGCCTAGTCAGCAGAGGAGTGAGGGAGTCGAGATTGGTTCTGGGGGGTACGAGTTCAGTGTGGAGTATGTGAAGGACGCAAGGTGGCCACCGAAACCGTTGCATCCACCACCACCTTTCCATTTTGCGGAACCAGATGAGTATGCCGGCTAGTTTAGTGTGATGATACTTTCGTACTTCCAATAGATTTAGAATAATACGTTCGGATACTGTTCATTTCTTCGAGTGTGGTAATTGTCCAGTGTGAAGAATCATCTGTTGGCAGCTCGCCTCTTCATTGACGAATCTCTGGCTCAAAGCTTCTTAAATCGGTTGCTTAGCACACGGCGTCTTTGGCACTGTGGTATTAATAGAAATCGCAGCTCGATTGGTGGCACCGACTTCCCTTCTACCTTTGGACTGATCATCAAAAACGTCGAAGGCATTGCCAAAACTCGTTGAGTGAGTGATCCTTGGAATCGACAACAAAACCTTCAACGATAACACCTGAGGAACGACAACAGCACCCTCGCGAACACCTCTCTCACCGTCGATATAATTTCAAATTAGCTGGATCTCTTATAATTAATTAACCCAAACTAGTTGTCACACCAAAAGTGATACCACTGCTAGGTGAGCAGTGTAAGTGGATGTATATAACCATATCGGCAGGGAGAAATCACGTGAGCACTATACATGTGATTGCCACACTATCAGATGGTCGAGTGGTAAAACTCTCAACCGCGAAGTCGTTAAACTACCATATGCTTCAGCCCCTCTTTGCAGTGACATGTACCTTGTAGAGTAACAGCTACAAAAGAATCCTTACTCGTCTGGGTTTCTTCAGATCTACACCGGAAGGTCTGATGCTGTTGCTGAACTGATCGTTGACATTTTGGTACCTTCGTCGTCTTCTTGGCTGCGAAGGGCTTGATGTTGTGTTTCTGTTTCCCCTCTCTCCCTTGGAAAGATCGTTAGAAGTATAATCTGGTTAGGCGTTTGGGTGTTTCAAAAGACTGAAGCTCTTAGGCTTTTCTCTACTGTTCGATTGCATGCTTATTTGTCTCGTTCATGGCCTGTAAATTCTTTAATTTCGACCGCCGTTGAGGTATCGATTTGCGTATTCGTTCTCATTGGCCATTTCTTAATAGGTACCTCAAGGAGGTATGTTTTTTTTCGAGTTGTCTGAAATAATAGACATATCTTTTCTGCTTTAGTGGGCATTAAATTTCTTCAAGCGCTTAGCAAATTTGCTTCCAGTCACTCCCCGAGTGTCGAAAGGATGAGGGTAGTAGCATGTTGTGTTTGTGAGTGAAATCTCTTGTTGATGAATTTTGCTCTAAGACTGATTTGATTCGTGTTCGTGGAGTAATACTCCGTTTTTGTGACAGATATCTTCTTCAGAAGACTGGAATATTCGAGTTTTTGTTTATAATATAGTATCTGCATTTGGATGGTTGAAGGGAGAAATGACACGGTGAGAATGGGAGATAGTACTGTGTGATGTAACACTCTGCCAAGGGCTTCTCTCGACAGTGTGAAGAATATCGTAGTCAATACAATAGACATAATTTGGTATATCCTCGTGCAATATCTTCAGGAAACTGGTTCTGGCTCACTGTCTTGTTACTGAAGCTAGACCCTCGGAAACTTTTATGGTAGACTAACCTCTACCAGGTATTAAATAGTCGGATATGACTGCACCGGAGATTTTGTGATGTATATTAAGGTCAACGACTGTCGTCTGATAATTGCCAGCAACGGCTCAGATTGCTTGCGATGCAAAGAAGAATCCCGATTGGCAAACTGTTGAGAGTATCTGTGCGTCTTGTGGACATGATGGACTCCGGTGTATTCCTAATTTCGACTAAAGCCTCCTTTCGCGGAATCATTCCCATCATTAACGTTAGAAATGCAATGTTCATATCTCTTTTTAAGCTTTCATTCAACTTGAGGGCTGCTATTGATATCATATTTTGAGCACCGGTAAGTATGGTCTGCTAGGTAATCGGAAAATCAAGCAATGGATGACATGTTAATGTCGTTGCGAGAACAGGTGTGGAAGAACTTTTGTCGATGTCGTAAGTTGGGGATCTTTTTGGAAGACGAGTGCTGTCCATACTAAACTATACTCAGGAAATAGGTGATTTGGCGAGTGGTGGACAGGTTTCGACTTGATCCAGGAGATGCTACAAGTTGGAGAGGAGAGTGGTTGTTTAAGAAAGAACAAATGGAAAACTGTGTCAGGACTTGTCGAACATTGTGAAAAGAGAGGCTGGGTCGTAGCTAGGGATTAGCCATCAAGATTGAGGTTGAGGTTGAGCCTGGGTGTCAGGCAGCTCCCAGGTGACTAGCCATGCTCAGCCCCAGGAATCGCAACTTCCAAATATCTCCATCCACTGTTGCAAAGTTCCGTAATCAAATTCCGTTAAAGATATCATACGACGAATCGAACGCTTAAGGAATTAAAACTTTACAATGTGGCGGGTATCATGAATTATACCCCCACTCATCACCTGGCTGAATGGAACCTTGGCCTGTTATATGTACACTAGCTTCCATGCCAACATGCTTTCTTTATCCAAAGCCATATGACAAACGATTATCAATAATCAGAAACAGGGGTTAGCCAAGAAGGCCAAAGCTGCAATAGCGCAAGACTGTTGGTAAGATTCCAACTATCTCCAATTTTTTCCTTCTTTTTCTTTTAATCTCATTGATTTTGTTCTTTTGGAATGACCAGACTTGGTTTGTGATGCCATAAAAGCTCTCGGTAAACACCTGAGACCGTGTGGTTTCATAGATTTGGGAGTTCCCACCATATGCAATTGAAGCAATCGATAATTTCATGAGCTACTAATTGGTAGTTGAAGACTAAATGAGAACAATGCCTCTGTCGAAGAATGAGCAGCGGATGCGTTTATTTTGTGAAGTGAATACTCCCATCAACAACACCAACTCGGAGTATAGGTATCCGCAGCACAAACGTAAAAGCCAATCATATACGAATAAACCTCGCTTTTTTCTTGTCTTCTTGTACAGATTTACTCATGAGATATCTGCTCTCGGATTTAAGTGAAATAATAATACACAAAGAGAAATGAGTAATTTATGAGGTTAATGAGAATACCACACAGAAAGTGGAAACCTCTCCTTCAAAACGAAAATGACAACAAAGCTCACTATCTGACCAATTCAAGCGCTCTATTAATCATTTTCAAAGTAACAAAAACGAAACTTTTGATTTAACTACGTCGGAACAGACACGCTAATTAAAAGTGAAGATAATGAGACCACGTGACTAAATTCTGCAGCCAATCAATAGACCCACAGCCGCGTCTCCAAAGCTGCCTCGCCATCTCAACCTCAAGCTCCATCCAGATCTCCATCAACAACCTCAAACCAAACACCACACCTTCCTCCGCCCAACAACCCCACAAACAACCTTCACCATGTCGGAACGAGAACTCTCACAAATTCTCTCCAAGCTAAAATCCGCGCCCTCCTACACCAGCGCTCTACCACTCCTCTCAACCGCCAAACTCACCCTCCTCAAACTTCACTCTCTCACACCCCTCCCCACCACACCAACCAGCACACTCCTCCTCGCCCGGGAGACCTTTGAACTCGGCGCTCTCCTCTCCATCCGCGCCAAAGATCCCGCCTCCTTCACACGCTACAAGCACCTCCTCACACCCTTCTACGAACTCCCCAGCTCTCGCCTCCCAGGTGCCCATTCCGAGAAATCCAAGATCACCGGCTTGTACCTGCTGTTACTGTTGACGCAGGGCGATTACGCGGGCTTTCATACTGAGCTGGAGGGATTGGGCGACGCGGTGCATGAGGGTGGTGATAGGTTTTTGGATTATCCGATTAAGCTTGAGAGGTGGTTGATGGAGGGGAGCTATGATTTGGTTTGGAGGGCGATGGAGGAGGGAAGAGTGCCTAGTGAGGAGTATGGTGTTTTCAGCGAGGTATTTTTTTCTCCTCCCTTCACTGATCTAAGCTGCTACCGCCCATTCCCCGAATGTGTCGATCTTAACTAACACACATGGCAAATAGATCCTGACTACTCAAATCCGCTCCGAAATCGCCTCATGCTCTGAAACTGCATACCCATCTCTTCCCATCTCATCAACCAAGAATCTGCTCTTCCTCGAGTCCGAAGGCGCAGTCATACAGTTCGCACAAAGCAGGGGATGGTTGATCAAGGACGGCAGGATATACTTCCCAGTTCAGAATGCGGTGAAGACGGATGGAGAGGGCAATGAGAAGGAGGTCAGTCAGACGGCTATCGAGAATACCTTGGGATATGCGAGGGAATTGGAGACCATCGTCTGAGAGGTTCTGCGTCGTTGTGTCCAGGCTGAGACGCAATTGAGTGTAGGTCATGGGTCAATGGAAAGGGCAGAAGGCATGACGAACAGGGGAAGTGTAATTCTAGACCAGTGCTCTGATAGGCGCACCAAAAAGATCACACATAATTGCCAAAATAGAAAGTAAAGAACTCTCTGCACCAAGTAACATCCTCTTTTTTGAAGTACGAATATATCATTTTCACACTGTCTTCTCCCCTTGACCTGAAGGATCATTTCTACAACCAGATTATCGAAATCATCTCTTTTCTTTCGCCCAAAAGCACAAGACACAACCAATTTTCGCCATCTTGACCATGAATCTATATTGGCATCATGAGAAAAAATTATCATGAGAAAAAATTATAATTCCATAATTCATGACCGCTTTTTTCTCATCATTTCTCCTCACTCCTCATGTCTGTCCTCCTTCTCAAGTTACGCTCAAGCAAGCAACTTTAACCCACTCCCGTTCTTTCCAACCTCACAGACGCCACAAACCGTACACACCGTTCCCTTGTACTTAGCCTGGTACTTGCTTCCATCAAACGCACAGACCTCGAATGGTGAACCCGAGTAGATTGGTGTAAAGGAGGCTGCACAAATATCGAACTCGGCAAATTGATCGTAGTCAATTTCGTGGGTATCGTTAGGATTGCGCTCACATGTTGCTTTGATCTTCCTGGCCTGTATGGAACTATTAGCAAGGTTGTCTTGTGTGGAGGGAGGGAATGTAGTATGAGAAGCTTACATTGTCAAGGGCACGAGCTGGTCCACCGTCATTTGCAAGCATTCTGTTTGCGAAGCTCAATGCCGAGTTAAGATTCTTGTTGGTGAAGGCCAGTTTCATCGCACTCATCAAGGCAAGCTGTCGGTGGGGAACTTCCAACTTTGGGATTGTGAAATATGCAGAGAGTTCAAGACTGCGCTTGAGCTTCTCTGGCGACTTTGCGATCTCCTCTGCCGAGCCGAGTTGCCGCCTTGACAACTCAATCAGCATTGCAACACGATACTCGGATGCTGATGTGATGAGCTTTTTGGCTTCCTCAACTTCGGATGCTGTGGATACGGCATTAACCAAAAGTGAGTGAAGGATTTTCTGGAAGATAACGGCGCCATCGTCGAGCTTATTGGCACGAACGGCATCATATCCTCGTTGTAAATCTTCCGCGGCCAGGGACTCGATATCGCGAGGAATGACGGGAAGGACCTTTCGAGGATCTGTCTCATCAACATTTCGGCGGACATAATTAATTACAGGAGGAAGACCCGAGGAGGCGGGCAAATAAGTCTTCGAAGCTGAGTATACTTCCAAGAACCGGGGTTTTAACGGCTCGAAGTTGACAGCACCAAGTTGTCGATTGAGAAGTTGCATGGCAGTCTCGAAGGAGCCAGCAGCCACGTGATCGGCAGCAAGTGGTGAGTTTCTGGCCCAGAGGTCGGCTTCGCTACTACCAGCACCAGCTTCAGCGCTCTCAACATTAACGAAGTCGCTCTCAACTTCTGGCACGATGTCATCGCCCATGTCCCAGCCAGCCGCATCTTCGTCGTCATCTGCCTCAACAAGAGCTGCACCTCGCTTCGATGTGTCTACGTCGCCAGTCTCGTCAAAACCAAATCCATTCGAGACAGCAGAAGGTTCATCCTCGAGAGAGAGGCCCTCCACTTGACCAAGCAATGCCTTCTCAAAAAATGACTGCGATGTAGCCTTCGTAGGCCAGTTGGTCTTGAATGTTGAAACCACTGGCTTTGGGGGAGAGAGTGGAGAGCCGAGATCAGGAAGGGTGATTTCTTCTTCTGTAAGCCCAGTTGCTTCCAAGATGGATTCGCATTCCTCGGTCAAACCATTAGATTTTGCGGTCATGTATGCAAGGGGATCTGCCAGTCGTTAGCGAGTGAGCTTGAAGTACACTATCTGAACTTACACAAATCAATCTCCTTGAACATTTGTATCCGGTCATTGACATCACCAAGATACAATGCGTTCTGGAAGCGTGCTGTGAAATCGCCTCTGTGTTCAGCAATCTTTGCCATTCGGGTGAGTTTTGACTCATCGCCAGTTGACAAGTAAAGGAAGGAAAGTTTGTCGAATTGCCTCAACTTCTGGTAGGTCATCTCAACAATTTGGTGATTTCCATGTGCAAGTGCCTCTGTTGTCAGTCTTGACCACAACTTGGGTCTGTCCAGTTGCTTGGCCATCTCCACTGCTACATCCAAATTACCACACTCAATTGCGAGCTCAAATCTGGTTTGAGGATCTTGAACGAACTGCAATGCGATCTCTGGATAACCCTTCTTTTGTAGGTATGAGATAATGCTCTGGCCCACCAAACTTGAGTTCTTAATGATTTGCAACATTTCTTCGTAGTTTCGCTTAACGAGTGCAAGCTTGAATCTGTACTCTGTTGGATCGATGTTGAGAATTTTCGGTCTCGCGCTTCGATCTAAACAGTAAACAGTACGAGCTTTTACACGAACGAGATAGACCGTTTGATCTAAAGTTCGGACAATTCCGTTATCACCATTCAGAAGTGTGTATTTGATGTGGTTCAAAGTCGAGTAGAGGAGAACGCCAGCATCATCCCAGGTTGCACTCTTGATTCGGATGGTCTCGTGGAGTGTGCTCACTTGCTCCAAGGTCTTTGTCACAATGGTAACGTTGTGCTTGCTAAGGAGCGCAGCATAAAGCCCATCATTTGACCAAACAACATATTTAACACCAGCAACTGCCAACTCGGCTGTAGACTTCTTCTGTTGGATGTCGTAGAGGTGAACAGCGGTTGGTGTGATAAGGAGTAGATTTCCAGTTCCGCCAAAGTAGATGTCGGTGGTACCAGCAGGGGGCTTGATAGTTTTAGTGGTTGAGTTGGCAAGATCCTTGATGTCAATCTGTTGGTTGGCAATGTTGAATACAGCGAATCTGTTTCTTGCGACAAAGACAGCAGAGTTGCCCAAGCCACGCTTCGTCTCGGTACCATCGATAGCCCCAGATCCATCCTTGGGCAGATTGATAAGTTCATAAGAGCCGCCATCAGCTGGAGATGTCACGAGAATGGCACGTTCTGCTGGGTTGAAAGAGAGCGAACGGGGTGGAACCCAAGGACTACCAAGCTTCTTGAGGGTTAAGAGCGTTGGGCTCTCAACATTCTTTTGGAAATCATAGGAGCGCACATGCTTATCCTTGGTAATGAAGAAGAGATTGTTTTGGTAGAATGCTGATGCTGGGCGCTCTCGTTCCAGCTTGAAAACCATCACACCATTGTCGTGTCCAGCAGCGAAAAGGTTGATCTCAGGATGCGCGGCGATAACCCAAAATCTGTCGTTTTCCCGCTTGAATGATTGAACTGATGTCCTCTTGTTCAAATCCCAAACTCGAATAGTCTTGTCCTCGCCTACTGAAAGGATCAAGTCTTGATGAGGGTGGAATAGACATCCTGAAGCGTTCTGGAAATGCCCTCGGCAAGTATCAACTTCCCAAGCCTTTGTCTCGCTCATTCTCCAAAGCTTCACAAGTCGATCATCACCGGCGGATACAATAAGTGGTAACGTTGGGTGGAAGGCGACCCAGTTCACACCTCGATCGTGTCCCTCCAAAACAAATTTGACCACTGCATCAGTGTTGCCAAACATGTCTGCTTGGTTTTGGTTGTTTCTTGACATCTGGTCTTCGAATGTCATTGATGTGGGGGCGGAGTGCTTTTTTCGTAGGCCAGAGATATCCCAGACTCGAACGGATTGATCCAAAGAGGCAGAGACTACCAGGTCGTCCTTGGGGTGAAATTGAGCGCACATAGTATAGTGATTGTGGCCGGTCATCGTACAAACTAGATACACGTCAGAAATCTTGTTTAAATATCCGCGTGACAAACTCACTGAGTGACCTGTTCTGCCAATTCCAGATTCGGATGGTTTGATCATCAGAACTCGAAATGATCCAAGGAAGCTCGTGGTGGAAGAAAACTGTGCGAACATAATCCAAGTGCCCATTCAATGTGAACAAGCATCTGCGAGTCTGATACGACCAGACCTTAATTTTGTAATCATCTCCTCCCGACACGAAGAGGGGTTGTGTCTTGTGGAAGTCGATACCTCTGACAGGCCCATCATGCTCCTCAAACCTATCAATCAATGTACCCATGCGATAATCCCATAGCTGAATCGTCGAGGAATGTAGAGATACGAGAATCCATGGTCTGGTAAGGTATTAGTGTGAGTTGGCGGTATGAAGGGGAGGGGCTTCGAGCTACCTCTTAGGATGGAAAGCAATGCCCTTTGCTCTTGAGGATTTGGACTCGAACTAGAGAGTGATTATTAGCATATTTCAGGTCATTTAAAAGATTTCCAAGAAGAAATACCTTCGTCAACATATTTGGGGACGAGGAGGATGCCATTTTGAACGACGCTTCTGGGAGAGCCCCCTAAGCTTTGCGCATTCAGGGTGGCCTTCGTGATTAGGGGTAAATATCAATTCGAGAGTGTGCAGTATTTCACCCCTTCGATATGTCGGGTTTCTCAGCAAAAGAATAGAGAGGGAGGTCGGGTGGAAGAGCAGGAGATTGTGGTGGGATGGTGATGCTGCGTCTGCATCTCTGGCCGTTTCCTGCGACGTTGCCGAATTGTGGTGAATCTGGTCCCCGCACGTGACTTTCCAGCCCAGAATGTCAGAGCTCAAGCTGGTGCAGGGAAGTCCGAGAAATGGAGCAAGGTGGCATCAACACCACTGCAAGCACTCCAGACGACAAGGCAATCATATTCTCCAACAAAGAAGTCTTGTTGTGAAGTGGCGTGCATTGAGGATATAATTTTGTATGATCCTGCCTGAAATCAATAGTGCGACTTCTCTTCAAGTTTTCCGCTGGCGGACCGCTTTGAGACTGGACCATCAGACACATTAGTTTGCGCTTGCAGTATTCCCCTGACGCCATCTCCAAACAACATATTCTGGTGTTAGGAACCAAATCAATCGCAACAACCAACTCGATGGGCGCGTTACGAATGCCTTGGGGCCTAACGGGCGCTCTACTGGCAACGACATATCTCCATTCATTATGCGCTTCAGCAAACCCCTCCATCAATGTGGGGTTAAAAGCATCCTTTTCTGCAGCTCCATATCTTGTAGAACTATTGTAAAAGCCCCCAAAACTGTTGGAAAGAAAGTAAGACTAATTGGAACAGGGAAACTGCAGCAGAAGAGAACTCAACTTCCTACTTTCCTCTCCTCGATCGCATTGCCGAGGGCCACTTCGAGAAATCCATAACTGACCGGGACTTGTATGAGCAGTTCCTCAAGACCCTGAAGGAGGATGGACACATGGTGGAAGCTGAAACTTTGGCATCCTATAAATTTGCACTTGCGACACGTTCTGCTGCCCCTCGGATTGAAGCGCACTATCAATTTTACCACACAGCTGCGGAGCCTTTGTTAAGTGCTGAACAAGCCTCTTCATGTCCTGTCTGGGTATTGTTCGATGGCAAGCAATACTGCTCTCCCACACTAGGAGAGGCGCATGGGGATATAACAGGCGACTCGTAAGCATTGTGACGTATTTACAGCACGGAAATCACTAATCTATCGAACAGCCAAACACAAGTGCTTCAATTTGATCGAGTACTAGGAAACCCACTCGCTCCCGCGTCTATTCTGTATGCTGATATTACCTCCCCAACGTTCGGAAAATTTCACAAAACTTTGATTAAAACTGCGCGTGAAGGAAAGACGTCCTACCGTATTCGTCACAGGAAGGCAGCTGAAGGTCTGGAGAAACCTTTGGTTATCCCTGGCTATGGTGTTGAACTCGCCCTGAAGAGGACCGATTATATTGTGGTAGATGACCGTGAGGCCACTAAAAATTCAAAAAAAGCTGAGACGACCGAAAAAGAAGTCAATTTTGAAGAGGAGGAAGTCGCGGATTTGAAACCACTATCGACATCTGAACTGTCGTCACTTGGTTTGAAAGCTGCAAGCTTTGTGCTGCAAAACGAAAACCCGTTTGACACCCTTCTCAAATTGTCCCAAGACTTTCCAAAATTCTCTAGTGCGATTGCAGCCCAAGAGATCTCGCAAGATTTCTTAGATGAGCATAACTCCAACAGACAGAAACTGGTTCCAGATGGGTATAATGTTTGGTGGTTAAACGGTCTGCAAATTTCTGAAAAAAGCACACAGACTTTGACAATCCTTGACACTCTCCGCCGTGAAAGACAGCTCATCAACACCGTTCGTGGGCTGGGTCTCAGCGGACCGGAAGCTATTAAGCTCCTTTCGCATACCGATATTTCTAACGCTAAAGTTGAGAATGAAGTTCAGAGATACGATTGGAGAGATACGCTCGAAGGTGGTGCTGTTATCATCTGGCTCAACGATATCGAAAAAGACAAGCGTTATGAAGGCTGGCCCGACAATCTCAATGCCGTAAGTAAAAGTTTTGGCGCTATGTGGACTCGAGTACTGACTTCACCAAGTTCCTCCAACGAACGTACCCTGGTCAACTACCTACTGTGCGCAAAGAATGTTTCGATATCATTCTCACTGTCGATTTCTCAAATCCAGAGGATATTTTCATCATTCTAGAGACACTCATTGGGTTTGTCCAAAGGAAACTCGCTGTCCGCATTGGACTTGTGCCTCTCTCAAGAACCACCGAATCTTTGAAGCAAGCCAAGACACTTTACTACTTGATTGATGTGTACGGGCTTTCGGCTGCCATTGCCTACCTTGAAGCATCATCTGCGGCACACGCGCTTTCATCTCCCGATCAGTCTATTTTGGATGCTTCGGTGGCAGACCGTCAACCGAGATTCGGGAAAGCTGCTCTCCCTCTTCAAGAAATTCTAATTTCAAAGACCGCAGATATGCAAATTGAGGCTTCAAGGTCATGGATCAAGAGATTGTCTGCTGACAGCCCAGTACCTCCAATGTTTGTCGATGGGGCAGTATTCCCCCGCGACGATAATTGGCTTCAGTCTATGAGCCAGAGAGTGACCACCGATCTTAAAGCTGTCCAAACGGCAATCTACCATGAAGAGTTCACCCAAGACTCTTGGCTTCCCGATATTTTCTTAGCCAACGCTGCGACGAAGCGAAACTCTTTAATCACCCCAGAGGACGAGAAGAGTTTGGGGATCTTTGATGTTGGTGAAGTTTATGCGAATTTTGAAGAAATCTTGAACGTCCTTCCACGACTTTCGGCAAGCATTGAAACCAAGTTGGCAGACTGGGCACACGTATTACTCGTTGCAGATATTAATACGCCAGCTGGTGTTGATCTAGTCACGGCTGCTCTTACTATGCGTGACACCGAGACGGGTGTAGAATTCATTCTTGTCCATAATCCAACATCAAAGGAATCAGGCGAAGGGATCAGCAACGACTATTTTGCTCGCCAGAAGGCATCCTCATATAAACCACACGAGAACGCCGCTGAAATTTCGCACATCCTCGGCGCAGAGAAGGGCGCACACAACGCAAAATTGCAGAAGGAAGCAAACGAATACTGGCATCGCGCAGATGACCTTATTAAATCTCTATCACTTCTCCCTGGGGAGAATGCAATTTTGGTGAATGGACGTTTGGTCGGGCCAATTCCTTCAGATGCAGGTCTTCTAATTGAAGACTTTGAACAACTCTTCAAATACGAGCGAACGAAGCGTCTCCATCCTGCGTACGGCGCAATTGAATCTCTCGGCCTGTCTGATAAGATTTCAGATCCTCTATTGGCTGCCAAACTTTCGTCCATCGTTGCAATCTCAACAGTTTCGGATGCACCAGAAGGCATGTTTGAGTCCGGACCGACCATGAGAATGACACAATTTGATATTTGGGATGCTCAGCATACCACGATCGAAATCGGTAATAATGCTACAGCTAGCATCCAAATCAACGCCCTGATCGACCCTGCAAGTCAACAGGCCCAGAAATGGTTACCAATTCTTAAGGTTTTGTCAGAATTGGATGGTGTTTATGTCAGAATATTCCTAAATCCAAAGGATGGTCTTACAGAATTGCCAGTCAAGCGTTTCTACCGATACGTACTTGAATCAACGCCCACCTTTGATGAGTCTGGATCCATCGTCGCCCCTAGTGCTTCATTCCATGGTGTACCAAAGGAAGCCCTGTTAACAGTCGCTATGGATATTCCTGCATCTTGGTTGGTGGCAGCCAAAGACTCAGTTTACGATCTGGATAATATCAAACTTAGTTCTGTCAAGGGCGATGTAAAGGCATTGTATGAATTAGAGAGTATCTTGATTGAAGGGCACTCTCGAGAAGTCCCAACCGGAGCCGCTCCTCGTGGTGCACAGCTTGTTCTTGGTACTGCAAGAGACTTGCACGCAGCAGATACAATCATCATGGCCAATCTTGGATATTTCCAATTCAAAGCGAGCCCGGGTTACTATAAGATCGACCTCCAGAAAGGAAGAAGTGCCGAGATTTTTAACATTGACAGTGTTGGTGCCAAAGGTTACTCAGCCACTGCTGGGGATGAGAACTCCGAGGTTGTTTTGATGAGCTTTAAGGGCACCACTTTATATCCTCGTCTTTCACGCAAGCCGGGAATGGAGACTGAAGACGTACTTGAGGCCAAATCTGCTTCCAAGGTTAATGACGTTCTTTCTCGGGGTCTTAATTTTGCTCAAGGCATTCTTGGCAAGACCAAAGCTGTCACCAGTGAGCACGCAGACATCAACATTTTCTCAGTAGCAAGTGGTCATCTCTATGAGAGAATGCTAAATATCATGATGGTCAGTGTCATGAAGAATACCAAACACACTGTCAAATTCTGGTTCATCGAACAATTTCTCTCGCCATCCTTCAAAGAATTCCTCCCCCACATTGCGGCAGCTTACAACTTCAAATACGAGCTCGTCACATTTAAATGGCCTCACTGGCTTCGCGCCCAAACCGAAAAGCAGCGTGAGATCTGGGGCTACAAGATTCTCTTCCTTGATGTACTCTTCCCCCTTTCCCTCGACAAAGTCATCTTCGTCGACGCAGACCAGATCGTACGCACAGATATGATTGAACTCGTGAACCACGATTTACAAGGTGCCCCTTACGGATTCACACCAATGTGCGACTCTCGAGTTGAGATGGAAGGTTTCCGCTTCTGGAAACAAGGATACTGGGCCAACTTCCTCAAAGGTCTTCCCTACCACATCTCCGCTCTCTACGTCGTCGATCTCAACGTCTTCCGTCAGATGGCCGCTGGTGATCGCTTGCGCCAACAATACCATTCGCTCTCTGCTGATCCAGGGTCTTTGAGTAATCTTGATCAAGATCTTCCCAACCACATGCAATCCGCACTTAAGATCCACAGTCTCCCCCAAGAATGGCTTTGGTGCGAGACTTGGTGTAGTGATGAGAGTTTGAGCGCCGCGAAGACGATTGATTTGTGCAATAATCCGATGACGAAGGAGCCAAAGTTGGATAGAGCCAGGAGACAGGTGCCGGAGTGGACAGTTTATGATGATGAGATTGCTGAGGTAGAGAGGAAGTGGAAGGAAGGTGCTGAGAAGGTTGAGGAGGAGAAGGAGACAGTGGTGAATTCGAAGAGTAGAACCTTGGAGGTCGAGAAGCCGCATACCAGAAAAGATGAGTTATAGGTAGTTTGCCATGAATAGAGGATAAGGCGGTAGATAGGGGTAGAATATAGATGAAAATTGGAAATAGATTGAAAATTATTGATTTTATAACATTACTGAGCAACGCTGTGTCGTGCGTTAACGCGGCTCATCATCACTCTAAAACCTCGTAGTAAATTCGAACAATCCTCTACGAAAGATCAAATCCCCAAGTACCCTGCATCGTATCTCCTCATACCTTTCCTCCAAACACCCTTCCCAAACCTTTCTCGTCTCCTCATCCCCACCAAAATCCGCCTCCACCAGCGTTCCTCCTCTCAAATATTGCTTAAAACAGTTCAAAAACCTCATTAAAAACTTTTGCCAGCGCTGTAGCTCTTGCTCAAATAGAACATCCTCAAAATGCTTATATTTCTCTTTCACCGGCTGTTCAGTTATCAACCTTAGGATTCTCAGTGATGGAAGAATGGAAGACCACATCGCATCATCTGGAATGATGTTCTCGTTGATCCAGCTATTTTGTTCGGCTTCTAAGAGAAGAAGTCGCATGCGACTCCTATTTCCTTCGCTGAAATTGGTTTTGAGATATAATCCCCCGTCCACGTGGATGTATGTGCGGAAAGCATTTTCGCCATACAATATATCAAGACTTTCATTGGAAATTTGTTTGTTCAGGAGGAGAATACTGTTTTTCTTTTGGTCGGACCAAGGGAATGTCGCTTCTTCATAACGGATGAAGTAAAGGGAGGTTATACAACCGCCGATGTTATCGACGTCTCTGAGAGGAGATTCGCCGGATGATGATGGGTCGGGTTGGAAAGGATTGTTTTCAGTTTGTGTTTCTGTTTCGTCCGGGGAGTGAGCCTCATTATCCAGTGAACTAGTCCCCGGAACGGCTGGTTCGTCTGGGAAGGGGGTGTCTTCTCGTGGTGCTGATCTGTCGATGATAGTGTAGTTGAAGCGAGGGTTGGATGCTTGGATTACACATTTTGTTGGGATTAAGTAACGGTATATTTCTTGTCGGATTTCGAGGGGTAGATGGAGAAGGTATGGTATTGGTGTCTTGGAAGGTGGAGGGGTGATTGGTGTTGTTTCAGCAACCATGGTTGTTTGTGTTGACGCTTTGGGCGGTGAGAACAAAGGTATTGTTAATCTCTATCACCCTGCTTGCTGTGAGAAATTGAGATGTTGATCTTACGTTGACAGTTGGTATGACTCAAACTGAATGTGTCAAGTCTGCGGCACAACAAGGTGTGGCGGGGTAGAATCTTGGCAATATACGCCAAGATTTTGTCCCTCAGAAGCGAGAGTTCATCATCAGTATGGCGGTACGAAAGGAAAACAACATTTTCATAGGCCATCATTACGGTGAGAGGCAAAAGCTGATTCTAGTTCATCATTGCCTCCTCCCTGGTCATTGTTACTGATTTCAGCGTCTAATGCCTCCTATCAAAGCTTTCGCGTCGAAGTGTTTGAACGTAGAGTTTGTTCTTGAAACTATTTGTGTTTGTGGAGAACAGTCTTTCGACTGTTGATAAACTCCGAATTCATCTTTCATTCGTGCAGTCTTTCAAACGTGAATGATATTCCTTTGAAGGGTAGTAACAGGGATTCATTTGAGTGAATCAATATTTGCAATTCACCATCAGAGCTATTGACGCAGCTGCCATGATAAGCTCCAATGTCCCTTCCCGCCATTCTCGAACACTTCCAAGTACATCTCAAACAACAGATTTGACAACAATCTCGCCTTTTTTAAAATTACCATCTGCCGTCCGAGTCTGAGAAACAATCTTGTCTCCGCATTCCTCCCGAATACAGCCCACCTCTTGGCTGTCGCAAACATGGCTCGTATGAACGACTTGCAGATTACACGCATGAATGGTGCCCTATCTCGTTTTCGAATCGGCGACAATCTTCACGTCAACATAGATCCTCTTGCCATCGGTTTCGAAAACCCAGAAAAGCTGTTCATCACCCTCTTCGACAGGTACGGCGAGATGGTGGTGCATGAATTTCCTGGGCGCGCTGGTTTTGACTTTAACGACAAAAATCATATCAAGGCTGGAAATAAATGGTACATGCAAATACTGGGTTCTTACGATCTTGTTGTAAGCTAAACTCTCCCCCATTGCAATTGAGTTCTTGCTACATCAATGACACTGTATGTAGCCCAAAGCATCACCTCGACGACGATGGACGGAAGAAGAAAAAAATATCATTCGACGTCACCCGAACTTCCGAAATAGCACTATCTCTATGGATATACTTAAAGATCTCTCTTTACGACTTGAAGGTACTCGAAGTATCGATTCGATCCGTATCCAGATGAAGCACTTGAAGAGGGACAACCCGTTGGCTGTCCAACCTACCAAAACAAAATCTTCGTCGGCAATTATAGCACTGGTCATTCTGATTGTCATTCTACTGATCATTATTTATTTGATGACATCTTCCAAGATGTTAGCTCGTAATATCTTGGAGAAAGAGAAATCTGAGAGTCGCAAAGGTAGTTGCACTTCTTGTTGTTGTGGTTGCTAGGTGTTGAAATTTACTGTCTTTGCTTTTGCGTTGGAGGAAGTTGCTGGTAGCCACCAACGGACCTGCCACTCCAGAATTAAATTACTACAGCAATGACAAGTAAAAGGGGTAATTGGTTCTATTCCGCCACTTGACAAGGCTAATTTGACAAGAATCTTTGCCACTGCTATCCTTCCAGAGTGTGTCAAGCAACGACAATGATTATTGTAGTCTGCTGCGTTGTGTTGATACTCCATCTACATGATCATTTGCTCTGCGACAAATCTCTATTTGGGAAATTTCCTTTTTTGAAGAGAGCTAATAGTAATTTGAAGTACCAGGCATCCCTGAAATCAACTCATTTGCCATCAATTCCACAAAGACGACTGTACTCCGTGTTAAATCTGTATGTTCATTCAATCATCTACTCATAATACCAGTATAATAAATACAATAAGAATAATCTTTGATAAGAATAATCCCCTAGAATAATACTCCCTTCATTACCTCTCTCATTTGTATGCCGCAGTACCTCTGCCAGTATACGGCTTAGCCGCCATTCTCATTAACTTCCTCGCAGGATTTCCACATGTTCCAGCCAAACAAACGCCAATTACACTAGTGCCAGTACAGCAAGTGTTTACCGCACAAACATTGCCAGTGCTGCCCGGCACATCGCAATCAGCGCTCGTAGTACATGTGGTCAAATCAGTACACCCAGCGTTCTGGCCACAGAAGCCGAGGTTTTGCGTGGCACCGTTGCTGTCGACAAAGGTTTCAGCAGAGCTAAAACAGAAGCACTCGGAATTATTTGGATTGCAGACGGCGAAGCTACCACACACTTGGCTGTTGCAAACTGTTGACGTACAGACACCGTTTGAGCAGATACCGGAGCCACATGTGGTGCCGCATGCACCGCAGTTCATGGGATCTGTGAGAAGATTGGCTGAACATGATAATGAGGGTATGGAACTTGAGCTTGTCGTGGTTGTGGAGAAGGTAGTGGCAAGTGTAGTTGCGGTGATAGTTGTTGTGGGTTCTGGCTCGCTGGATGATGTAGATGTCGTCGCAGGTTCTGGCTCGTTAGATGATGTTGATGTCGTCATAGGCTCGGGCTCGGGCTCGCTGGAAGTAATTGATGTTGTCGTTCCTGGATAGGATGCCGAGGTAGTCGTTGAGGTAGCTGTGGAACTCCCAGAGGTCAGTGTATGAGTAGACGTAGAGGATTCATCCTCGGAAGTCGAAGTTGAAGAGGTCGAGAAGGTGGCTGCAGATTCCGATCTCGAATTCGTGGGGTATGTAACATCATCAGGAGTTGTAGTACTCAAGGGGCTTAGACTTGAAGAGGTTGAGGTCCTCAAAGTCGAAGTTCTTGAAGTCGATGATGCGAGCGTTGTCGTGAGTGTTTGTGCCCTGGAAGTGGTAGTGACAGGAGTTGCGCTCGATCTAGATGAGGCGCTCGTGGAAGATATCGTGGTTGAGCTACTTGGAGTAACAATGATTCCATTCCGGCAGAGATTCACCGCAATGGGAACCAAATCAATCGGTAAGCAAGATCCTGGTCGATTTCCTCTGTATACACCAAATACCTGTCCACTTGATAGACAAAATCTCGCTCGGTTGTTGTCAAACGCTCTGTTGATCCATACAAGTGTGGTCGAAGAGTTAAATGTAGTTGAAACATTTCCTACGATCTCAGACGGAACAAGGGCTCCAATTGCAACGCCAGTATTTGTTGAAACTCTCTGACCTTGAGTTATCAAGGTACCGTTCTCTATGGTGAATCGGGCAGCAGCCGAGCACGAGTTGACAGTGCCACCCTCGTTGTTAACAAAAGTATTACTCTGAGACTGACGGCGAGCAAGTCCTCCACTGGCAGGAATAGTGCGTGCGGCGAGGATGAAACCAGTCTGCTGTGGATCGGTTGTTGTTCTGGAATTGATTGCTTTAGCTTGGTCTCCAGATTTCAGAACTCTTAACTTACACCGTGGTAGTCACTGTTGAAGTCACGGTCGAAGTGCCTACAGCAGTCGTGATGATGAAAGTGGGTGCATCTGTAATGACGATATTGATACCTGTACGTCTCTTAGCAAGCGTCAAATCTTAATTCGGGCGCTCTTATACCTCCTCCAGCCTGGATGATTGTGTTCTGTAGGATGAAGGTGCTGATAATCACAGGAAAGTTGATGATGTTGACTTGCTGGAAGATCTGAATCGTGTCACCGTTGGGTCGAGGAACACTGAAAACTTTGGTGAGTCAAGTACGCTTGTCGAGAATTCTGAGAAAACTTACTTGGTGATTGTTGCTGTGTTAGTAGCCGTCGAAGTGCCGGTGGCAATAGATATGATTGTAGTTGGAGCATTGTTGATACTGATAACAACACCTTCAAAAGTAGGTCAGGACATGTCAAGTAATTCCCAAAGTATTGACATACCTCCGTTGTAGTTTAGTTGCGTGTTGTGTTGAATAAAGGTGTTGATGAAAATGGGGAATACAACGATTGTAGTAGTAACAAATGTCTGTATTATTATCGGTCCAGCGGAGCTAACTGGTCTGCCAAGGTCAATGACACAGATATTTTGCCTCTTTTCTTGGACTTCTACCGATGTTGCGTTGAGAAGACCCGTGAGTGAGAGTAAAAACGTGATGATTGAAAAAGTCCTCATGGTTGTACTGAGAGCTCGTCGTAGCCAACGAAATAGTGAAAGAGATTCAAGAACGTGCCTGGTTTTTGTCAAAGTATGTGGTGAATTCACTGCTACTTATGTCAAAATTCAATTGCCAGGCTAGGTCTTCTTCATCCAGCAATTGCAGCATGTTTGGGACATATATGATTGTGTTGTTGTGAATTGTGCTAAGCTTCTGGTCTGACCCGGAAACCTCTTTATTTTTTTTTATTTTTTGAAGAGATTGCCATGAATGGATGATAAATTGTTTAAACTACTTGAAAAGCAAAATGTTTAAATGTGTAGAAACGTGATAGAATGGAGAGCAGGAAAAGAAAACCGATGTCTTTCAAGTCGTTTTGCTGTCGTAATCCTTCCGGTGGTCGCTTGAAAAGAAAATATCTCGGCGAACGCCCCATATTCTTTTCGAATGAAAACACGTGCGCGGATATTCCATTGAGCAAAGTCCGTAAGGTATCAACGACAACTTGACCAATCATCTTTGCTAAGTGTCGTCGAGCGAAGCGAGATTGCCAGAGGGGTTGGCGTGCGAGTGTATTGAAGAATGTGATAGATCACCCTCGCACCCTCGATACAAATGTGCTTGCTCATTGCTCTTAAGACTTGGCACTGGGCACATTTATATATAGAATGGTCCACATACTTATATAATCAAGAGACTGGCGACTATCATTGGCTCATCCCTTGCCAGGACCGGATGCCTGCAACACATATCGAAGGATTTCATTACTCGAAATAGAATTGGATTAACAATGTAACTTTTCTTCTTTTCCCAACGAAACTTCATCAAGAACTCATCCGGCTGCGGTCTCCCACTCAACCGTAAACCAAAACATTGTTATGTTGTCCTGACATCCTGCACGAAAGATGTGTCTTCGGCACGATAACGATGCATCAGCAGAATTTTGTTGTACTCATGAAAAACATTGGAAGAAAAAAACGTCTTCTTCATAGTATTTCGATCTGAACTTGTTTTAATATTCGAGTTGTACACCGAAACCGCTTAGTATATTGATGAACTCATTGGTTGCTGAAGTATACTCCCTTGTCTGTTTTTACAGTAGATGCCTAGCAACAGCCTTCATCGAGAGCTCTTTTGATTAAAAACCAAGCCAATATATTTTGAATCACTCGTGGAATACAAAAACTCGACCTTCTTTGCCTGCGCTTGACTCGAACGATTGACCTTTGCCAAAAAGACTTGGTTCGTCAAAGTGTAAGAGTTTGCATTTTAGACCGACATGAAATCCTAGCGCAATGATAGCCACTCATTCAGGTGTAAATTTCCTTGTTTCAATTCCATCCTACAAAAGAAGCAGAGGGGTATTCTAACAATTCAGTGCAGGCTTCATGCTGTTCCAGGTAATGCGGTGCACATTCGTCGCAACTCAATCCTCCGCCATCATCTCATCTTCCTCGTCAACAATTGCAGAATTTTTCGCCTTGGCAATCTTCTTCTCCTTGACAATTACCCTGACCTTCGCACCCTTTTTCCCCTTTAAGACTTCTGTCTCGACCATGATCCTCTTTTCAGCTTCTTCCGTCCCATGGTTCCCATCAAGTCGCGCCATTTTTGCACTCTTTCTGGTTCTCATATTTGTCTTGCCCTTTACAGGTTTCTTTTCATTTGTAACCTCTGTTTCCATCACTTTTGCCTCCCTGTCTCTCACCATCTTGTCGTCCTCATCAAGATTTGCA
>JBAMDN010000124.1:0-13320 GCA_037074945.1 Tetracladium marchalianum
TTGAAGTTATTTTGCGTTGGTGTTGATGGTTAGCGTTGAATTTGCTCCCACTCCTCTTTTCTCTCTCAATTACTTAGTTGGTTCTTGTTTTTTGTTACATGCATTCGCAAGGATGGAGTAGGTGGTTGCTCTTGTCTACTTTTACGTGCTTTCTTGTTTCTTTTTCTGCATTTGGAATGTTGCGATGCGATAGGATACTAGGTGCTTGATTCATGATGGTGCAGGAGGACGGACTGACAAACTCTACCTTTGAGAGGCGAACATATTTATCAACCCTCCCTTTTTTTTACACCTTCAAATTCTCTTCTCAGTCAATCATATTCGTATGCCAAATATGGTAACATGGTAGATGAACAATTCAAACCAATCCACTTCAAAGCAAATAACTCGAAAATGATGTTATTTTCAATTTCCCATGGCAAGTATGTAACATCCTCGATAACGTGAGGATGATGATATAATACTGTTTCTACCTTCCACGGTCATGTACATCGACAGCGTTACGATAGCTGGAACAATCAGGCTTCACCATCCATCGCTAACTTCCTCGCTCTCAAATCCCAACTTTGCAAACCGTTGAACTCACTTTTCCTTTTGTCTGTGCCCGAGTTTATGTTGCTTTTCCCCGTAAGTATGTACATCATCTTAACCGCCTGCTACTTCAAGAACATGAATACTCGTACTTTGCGAAGTCAAGTCATCAAAGACGTTGAATCGGAACGTCTAGTGTGGTTGTTTGCTTGTAGCAAGGTGTTGAGAAATATAGGGAGGTGTGGTTGAAGAGAATTGTTTGACCTCTCACTTTTCTCGTTCTAGTAATTCAGAAGAACGAAGGTTCATAGATACAAAGTGAACTTGTTCAAGGTACAAGCTTACACCATAGCGTCTACACTCATAATTTATAAGATCACTAGAAGACTTGGAATCTTTTTTTTAATGCTCGACACGGGTGGTGCCACCAATACATGAAAGGTTGGGCAGAGAGTGAGAGGATGAATCAGCATACCGAGATCGTATTCCTCTGTTGTGCTGTGAAGCGAAACATAAGCTTCTCTGAGGAGGGTCAATATCTGATGCTATGGATGTGCTGCGAGGTCTGTTTTTTTCTTTTTCTTTTTCTTTTTCTTTTAAAGAAAAGTGGAAGTAAGATACCACAACATGTTTGCTGATGATACCTTCCTCAGCTTATGGGTGAAGTCTTGGAGGTGCTTGTCTTTCCAAGTCCACTGTTGCCATTTTCTGTCTGCCATCCATTTCATTGCTCCAGCTTGTTTTAACCGTTATTCGTTGTTGTCTGGTTGACTGTTGTCGTTCAATCAAGCGCTGTCGTAATCATCACAACAAATCCCAGATTCTCTCACAATTTCAACCCTCACAGTATATCACACCTAAACAAGGCAAACTCTCATTCTCCTTTCCATTAGAGGCATGTCACTATAATCGCCATTTTCTCCGTTCGCAAGCCAAACCCAAACCACCAAAGCCTGAAGAATCCAGCCAGTACTAGTGAGAATGAAAAACTGTCTACCCAGCTTTCTCTTCTCTCAATAGCCTTGACATGGAACTCGGTGAAACTGAAACCATCGGGGTTGAGCTTTTGCCAAGTTGGATTTGGGATTTGAATTTGCTGTGTCTTATATACCCTATGTGTAGATAGATGTTGGACCTTCGTCCACAGAAAATGAAGATTTCTCAATTTTCCTGTCAGGGAAGGTGAGTGACAAACACTCTCGAGGCACTTCCCTTTTCTTCCTGGGCATCTTGCTTCATTGATAGATAGTGCTTCAGGGAGTGAAGGTAGGTAAGTAGTACTGATCTCTTTTGACGCAGCAAATTTAGCGACGATTCGTTAACATGTAGTATGGGGCATCAACAAATTACATCGCACATTTCCTCACCTCACTTCATACACAAACCCTACATCACCACAATACTCAAAAGACATTGATGAGATTTCCATTCGTTATACTTTAATTTTAAAAACACAACCAAGGGAAAGCACACCTCAAAAAAAAATCATATCAAAGATCCTCGCGATTGTTCACCCCACCGTTCGTACTGAAAATCCCCCACTACATTGTGTTCTTTCTCTCTTTTCTTTTCTCTGATCTGACTACCAATACACCATTGCCTGATAAAAAAAAAAGGAACACCCCAGACCGACCGCTGATGCATTCAAGAATACGACGGATCAAAAATCAACCAGGAATTCTTCTCATTTCTGCTTCTCTTCCGCCAATCGTGCTCATGTTCTCATCAAAATCCTCTTTCCAGCTCTAACCACCCCATTTCATGTATATGTGACGCGAAGCCGGCCGGTTTGGATATGCTTTTCCATGTTCACCATCATTTTCAAGCTCCTTTAGTCGGTGGTCTTAGGCGTTGCGGTGGGTGCGAGCCGCTTATTGACCCTTCTTTGGTACGGCCTGAGCTCCGCCAAGGTACTTGCTGAGATCAGTGGTATCATGGAAAGTGGCAGCAGCCTTCTTGACGGTTGCCCATACTTGACGAGCGGCTGGTGGGGTAGATTGGGCACCGACAAGGCTGTCAACGCGTGCACCGAGCTGTCTGAATTGGCCTTGAACAAAACTGCTCTGGGCAAATCGTGCACGGAGGAAGGCGGTGTAGACGGCAATCAAGATCCAGGAACCCTTGCTGAAGATGATGGCGGAGAGGAGGATGCGACCCCAGAGCAAGATTTCGAGAATGGCAACGAGTCCCATGGAGGTGTCATAGTACTCCTTGACGAATCGGCCAATGGTGTCGGCCATTGCGTTTGGCTTAAAGTTTTGCTTTGCGCCTGGGGAAGCACCGGCTGCTGGTGCAACTGCTTGTGGTGGTTGGATGGTTGGGATCAGGTTGGTGCGGGTGTAGGTGGCAGTGTGGAAAACGGAGTAGACACCGAATGGGAGCATAGCAAGAGGGTATTGAGGGGAGAAGAGCCAGACGAGGGCCATGGCTGAGATTGTTAGTGAATCCCCCACAGTAAGAATAAGGCCACCTACCCAAGTATTGGACATTCTCATCTGAAGCAATAGCCAATGGTCCTCCTTGAACACCACGTCCAGCTCTCGCGCGAGCACGGAAAGCCTTGTAGACTACAATTCCATAAGTAACGGCTGCGGAGATAAATGCAGTGCGGTAGCTGATTTGCGCCCAGGTCGATGCGGTGTTGAAGGTGATGTAGGAAAGACTGTATCGGAGGATACAGAAGAGGAGAGTAAGGTGTCTGCACCGTCTATATTAGCTCTGTCCCCGGAAAGATCGCCCACAATGTTCGCAGGGTATCGCATGTTCTGTTTATGGAAGCTTGGATCATGCCCACAATGCCACCTTTCACACAAGCTCGCAAATGTCGGCGCAACAAACAATCAAAGGAGGGGTTAAAACGTACCCGACGAACCACGCGACTGTAGGAAGGTTATCAGTATATTTCCCTTGCGGAATAAAGATCGCAGACGTAACAACTTACATTGCAGAGTCTGCGCAAGCGCGAGGAGTCGCTGCGTCAAAGGCAGGCTGGCAGAAGGTGGGGGAGCCATTTTGTGATGGTGAAATCGAGTTGTTGAACAGAAAGTAGTGCTTTGTGAGTCGCTGGGAATCTTGGTTTTGTATGTCAAAGTCGAAAGATCCGAGGCGGAAATGTGTCGTGTGTTGGTGGTTAGAAGGCAAGCTGGAGAGGGGAGCTGTTCCAAGAGGAAAGTGGCTGCAGCGGCTGGTCAGTCAACGTCACAAGCGAACTTTTGGAAGCTGAACATGAACATTCCAACCCACCAAGGTTTGTGTGCTTGCAAACAACACCTTTCGTCAGTCGTCAGTGCTTTTCTGAATGTTGGGTGAAGCAATGGAGAGACGGACAAATTGTAGCACAATCAGTGATATCCAACTTGTCATCTCTAGCTTTCTATGAATTGCTGCCTTGATTCGGTCCCTTTTCAGCCACGATTGCGTCTGTGTTTTCTGGATTCTGTGCGGTTTGACGAACTTCGTCATCGCGCTGAAATAGCCTCATCATCGATGATCGTCACATGCAAGAGCCAGCAAGGGTGGCCAAACAATGACCACACGGATTCTAGAAATTAATAGCCAGAGGCAGATCTGTACATAAATCCTCCTTCGCTTGGTCCTCGGTACCGTGTGGGCGTGTCCTAATTTGAGAGCTGTTATGAAGACGCATGGGAATGTTCGATCCAGCTCGCTTATTTGGGGTGGGCGGTACTTGGGCGAGTTGGGGACAAAACTTCTATACACTTAGGTGGGGGAGGGGAAGTGCAAGTGTGATTCTTTCGTTCATTCATTCAAAAAGATACATGATTCCAGGGTATCTACCAGCAAACTCCTTTACAATGCAAGAGAAAACAGCCGTGAATCTCTCCATATGTCCAAACTCTCAACTCCGGCTGCCGCCTCCACTATGTCTAATATCTCCTTCCACCCCGTCCTCTATGCATAAACCTGTCGTCTCTGCCATTACGCTGGTAATTATTATGATAATTCCCACGATGTGGCGCTCGCTCCTCCCGCTCCTGCCGAATAGGTTCTTCGACCTCAATCTCATACTCTTCATATTCGACCTTGAAGTACTCAGCCGTTGTCTCCTTCTCACGCTTGGCTTGATTCGAATCGAGCATGAATCTGACTGTTCCTTGGGCTCTTTCGGCTGCCGCTCTTCTGCCAGACCCTCCAGACCTCGGACTAAGCGTTGTTGGAGATGTGCCAGTGCCGTTGATACGAATATCTGTTGGGCTAGCTGGTGTGATGGGAGTCTTTGGGGTGTTTATACCAAGACGGCCATTCGTCTTGTATCCATCATGGTATTGCGTGTAGCGGCCCAGAGCAGAATCAGTCTCCATCTCTTGGTTGATCTTGATCCGGATTTGAATGAATTTCTCGATGTTGTGAGCTGGCCCTATGATAGTGGATCTCTGAAAATGCGTATATAAATCTAGTAGGTCCAGTATGGTCTCGATAACCTGTGCTCGGTCGGTACTCCACTTGCGATATCTGCGCTTGTCACCGCGGATGCGGTCTGATTGCTTTTCCAACAACAGTATTGAAAGCTCTGCGCAAGCCCAGGCCATGGTTATGCTCGATTGCTTCACAGGCGCAAAGGTCCGGTAGAGATCGATCATGATATTGTAGGCCACCCTCATCACATCCTTGTCGAGTTGCAAATATGTCATGAGCTTGATCAAATGCTTCTGAGGATATCGGGAGCGGAAATCAAAGCCAGACGCTTCGAGCATGAGTCGTTCGAGGCCAATGACAGATTTTGAAGAATTCTCGAAAGACTATCATAATTAGAGATGCGTAAGTTGGAGGAGCCATTCCACTTACGGGATCATCAGGACTAAGATGCTCCGACGCACTGACTTTGAGATTATAAGCAGCACACAGAATCTCCCTCGACTTCTTCAAAGTATCCTCAATCTTGCAGGCTGTGAGAAGAGCAGCCGCGGAAGCCTCCACATAATTGTAATCGCCACTGGAGACTAGACGAAACTTGTGATAATAGACAACGGCAGTATCAAAAGTACGGACAGGTCTGTAAGAGGTCAGTCTTGATCATTATATACTTCTTCACGTAAACTTACAGCTGCAATGCTGTCCTGACTTCGTTAATCCATTGTACACCCTGCAACCTGAACGCATCCTCCCTCGTTGGGTTTGTGCCAATGCCCACAAGCTGACCTTGAAGCTGCTGCTGGAAGAGGTATGGTTTCGCGACTTGAATAAAGGAGGGATGCGGACCAACGTGGGCGGGGTTGCTTGAGCCATCGGGGTTGGCGATTGGGTTGCTTGCAGTTGGAGCCATTGTGAATCTGGTAGTTTAGGTTGTAATGACAAGTTATCAACAAACTTGAGTTGACGGTCAGATGGAACCCAGACGACGGACTTGACTTTGAACTTCGTCGTTGGGAGACGGTGTTGTGTCGGGGCAAAGCAATACCTTACTCAACTGGACAATTTGTTGCGTCCGTGAAACGAAGGCGCTGGAGTATATTCGCCAAGCCAAGTCAAATGTCAGGGAAGCGGAGGAATCACACCGATTGGCTGAGATGTGGGCGACCATTCTAGGAGGAAGTGACGACGAAGACGACAAAGCACGTTGATTCGAGCTTCAGGCTTCAGCATTTCACATTTTGCCAGATATCTTTTTCAAACAAATAAGGATCTTAAATCCAAGGCTACAGCATTTTATAATTGATCAACTTGAAGCATCAGATAACACATAAACGCTGAGCCCAGAGCTAGTCTCAAAGCTTCGCCTCATCCAAAGCGGTACTCTACTTGGAGCTAGCTTTCCCCACCATCACCTCGCTCCTTCATCACAACATCAACAATGACACGCCTCACGAACCTCGCCCTGCTCCTTGCAGCATCGGCCACGACCGCCTACTCCATCTCTACACAGGAGAAGCTTCTCGACGATGAATTCGAAACCCCTCTCCCCGTTGTCTTCTGGCACGGCCTGGGAGATAACTACAAAGCAGATGGTCTTGCTGAAGTAGCCGCTCTCGTGGAAGAAGTCAACGAGGGAACGTTCACATATATGATTCGTTTGGATGAGGATGCTAATTCCGAGTAAGTATATCTCTGTCTCTCCATCTATATATAACATCTTCATTACAAGAACCAAACCCTAACACTCTCTCCCTTCCCACCCCCAGCCAACGAGACACCTTCTTCGGCAACCTCACCCTCCAAATTGACAAAGTCTGCGCCGACCTCGCCAGTCATAACATCCTCTCCACTGCTCCCGCAATCGACGCTGTAGGCTTCTCCCAAGGCGGGCAATTTCTCCGTGGCTACATCGAGCGCTGCAACAACCCCCCCGTCCGCTCCCTCATCACCTTCGGCGCCCAACACAACGGCATCTCCGAATTCCAAACCTGCGGAACCTACGACTGGCTCTGCAAAGGCGCACAGGGGCTTCTACGCTCCAACACCTGGTCCTCGTACGTCCAGAGCCACTTAGTACCCGCACAGTACTTCCGCGATCCGGTACAAATCGAGAGTTACCTCGCCTCCTCTAATTTCCTGGCTGATATCAACAATGAGCGCGTGCTGAAGAATCAAACCTATAAAGAGAATCTGAGTAAGTTGGAGCGGTTCGTGATGTATCTTTTTGAAGATGATGAGACGGTCATCCCGAAGTGGTCGGGGTGGTTTGCGGAGGTGAATGGGACTGAGATGACGGAGTTGAGGGACAGGGATATTTATAAGGAGGATTGGATTGGGTTGAAGGCTTTAGACGAAAAGGGAGCGCTGAAGTTCGAGATGACTGCTGGTGGGCATATGCAGTTGAGTGACGAGGTGTTGAGGAAGGCGTTTAAGGAGAACTTTGGTCCGTATGGGAGGAAGTTTGATAATAAGGCTGTGGAGGAGCTTAATCCGGAGCTGTAAAATTTCCCCAAGATCGGCAGGTTGATGATATGATTTCTTTAGTTCAATAATAGGATGGTTCTCAGCAGGTTTCTGGTTTCAGAATTATGCATCAATTCGAAGTAATAAATTCAAGAGACTAGTCTAACAAGTGACCTCTCCACGATGGCAACCAAAGTAAGCATTGTACCCACTCCCTCATGCGCCAGAAACACCGAGCAATGATCTCACAACCAGCACTATGTTCATCATATAACCGAGGCATCCCTTATGCAGCAATTGCCTTTGCCTTCTTATTCCTCTTCGAAGATCTTGGCACAACATCCACAACATCCGCGCTCTTTGCAGCATCCTCCTTCTGCTTCTTCAACTTCTCTTTCCTCGCGGCAATCTCCTTGTCCAAATTATCGTCGTTACTCTCCAACAACTTCTGCTTCTTCGAGTCCTTGGTCTTCTCCTCGACTGGGGCAGCGGCCTCGACAGCCTTGCGCTTCTTGCCAACATTGGCTTGAATTTTCAACTTCTCCGCTGACTCTTCGTCAAGAACATCAGCCTCCTCAACCCACAATTCATCAGCCAACCAGATTGGCAGCGCTGCTGTATCCTTTCCTTTGATGTGGATGCCTTTGACATTTCTCCATTTCTTGGGAACCAATTTCTCAATCATCTCGGTGACCACAGCTTCAACGTTTGCGGCTAATTCCTCAGGCTTCATGTTGGCATATCCAATTCTGACGGCGGTGCTGACGCTGGGCGAGATGTGAACCAAAGCACTCTGAATGGCCCTCTCAATTTCCTTAGCGATAGCTTGAGCAGATGCTGGTTCGCCAGCAACCTTCGAATCGCCATTCTTCGCCTTTGCGATCTTCTTTCCATCGGTCTTTGGCGCGGGGGCGGCAATAGCAACAGGAATTGGTCGCTTGGCAGTGCTCTTGTAGAAGGTCTTGCCCAATGCATTTGGCAACATGGTAATGATCCTGTCATCGGCCAAGAAGATATCATGCTCGGAGAAGAGTTTTCTTTGCGCCTCATACTGCGAAAACTTCTTCTTGATTTTGTCAATACCAACGACCTTCGTAATGCGCTTGGAGAGTTCGGCGGGGAAGGCGGGGCTGGTGACGAGGTCCTTGTAGGTTCTCTGGGGGTCGGCGGTGATGAGGCAAATGCTTAGTGTCGGGGAGGTGTTGAGAGGGAATGGAAGCTGAATCTTAGTTGGCTTGAGGCGCTTCTTGTCTGCGATGTGTTTTTTCGTCGAGAGGTTCAACCAAATTGGGGGCGAGTCGGCGGCATCCTCTTCGTCCTCTTCGCCGTCAGCGATGAGGGTCTGCTTTCCTGCTGGAACAGCATTGTCGGAAGCCTTGATGTGCTTGAGGAGGGCTTTAGAGGCTTTCAATGTCTGTTAGATGTTAGGGTGGAGCGTGCAATGGCAAAATAAAGAGGACGAACCTGCTCAGACGAGAGATGGTAAGGTGTACCGCTTTGCACCTTTGTGGTGAGCGCAGTAGACTTGGAGGACATGATTGCACAACAAACGACTTCTTCGGCGTAGTGGACGAAGAATTGTTTGTATGTTGATGTTCGGGTGGGGGGAGAAGGTGTGCTGGTCCGGGACTTCTGTGTTTGCAGCGAGAGAAAGCTTGCATTTGAGAATAATTTTTTGGCAGGAAGGACCGGACAGCACACCGCCTTCCCTTTTTGGCGATAGCTACATCCGTCTCCCCTCTATTGATTCGGATATCTCGCAATGTGATGGGAGAAGTTGAGACAAATCACGAAATCTACTCGTTTTCGACATTGATCTTTATTTTCGCATTCAACGACTTCCAAGATGTGGTCAATGGTTTTTCCTTCCAACAGAATAGTCGTTCATAACACAACACGATTTGCACTAACAATCCCATTCGGAGCCCACCACTGACTGTCCTGTACTGTCAGACCGCCTTCATACATGCAGAGAATAAATTTGAAGCACGAATCCACCGAGGGAGCGGACATCTGGCTGTATCAATGGCATCTGAGTGGCCGCTAAGCTAAGAACACTGAACAGCCGAGGGCGATGGGACAAACTTGATTCTGTATGTCACCCGATTTGTTTCGGCGGCGCGTACAGAGCTCGATTCTTACGTGTGTGCACCGCGATTTGGAGACAGGAGGCTGGGATGCGAGTTGTGAAAGAGGGGACTTGGAGCAGCACCAGAACAGAACATCAAAACGGAGCAAGTGGGTTGGAAGTGTACTCTTGTTAGCTTTGAAGAGCACTTAGTATATGGGATGTTCAATTAAAAGATAATCAAACCACACCGGGCAACAAAAGAACGGTTTCCAGCGCTTCGTGAGGTGCCTCTTCTCACGTCGGCCCTGCACGTCATAACTTTGTGCTTCGGCAGAATAGTGAAAAGTGACAGTGGCATGGGCCATGACGCGCTAATCTTCCTCTCGTCAAAAGTCTCGCGTGTGCCAGCCCCATCTCCTCCACCTTGGCCTGGGTCGACCGTGACCGTGTTCAAGACCTTTTAATATTTCCATCCTCCTCCGTTCCTTTTCCTCTCTCATATTTTCGGTTGGTACTCTCGATTTCATGATCACGCCTCGAAGCCTCTCGTCTAACACCATTCAATCCTTCAATATCAAAATCCGAAAGCCAACTCACTTAGTCGCGTTGTCGACGCGGTCCTAACCACGACCACCAGGAAGAATCCTCCTTTACAACACCCAGTTCCAAAGCGTGGATGCCTTTGCCCATGATGGATTCATCTCCTAGCAAGATGAACTCCCAGCGAAGTCTCCCTCCCGTGGCCGGCACCAAGCGTCCAGCTCCTTCCCTCCTACCTGCCTTTGAGCCATTGTCCTCCTCACCTGTCTTACCCCGACCGCTCAAGAGAATGCGGGAGTCTCCTTCAGGACGCGGATCTGCTTCCATCAAATACCCGAGCCCCATTCCTACCTCTAATACAGGTATCCTCTCATCTTCACCACCACAAATTCAGCAAAGACCTGAAGGCGTGCCCACCCTCCAGCGCGCTCACTCCTCCCACTCCGAACGTGCTCCTCTTTCTGCAGTTCCTTCGATATACCTTCCTGAGAATGGAGAAGTCTTGCGAATGGGAAGATCCAGTAACTCTTCTGACTACCAATTGTCCGCCAATCGCTTGATCTCGCGTGTGCACGTCGAAGCTCGATATATCGCGGCATCTGAACCTCTCGAGCCGAACAGGGTGGAGATTAAATGTAAAGGATGGAATGGATTGAAGTTGCACTGTCAAGGTCGCACCTGGGAATTGGGCAGACAAGATACATTCACGTCGGAGACTGAGTTTGCGGATATCATGCTTGATGTACAGGATGCACGTGTACTAATTGCCTGGCCGGGTCGGGAACGTAAAGAGTCTATGGGTGCGCAGACAGATTCTTCTTGGGATGAAGAGAACTCGCCGAGTGCAGGACGTGCTTCGGCTGTGAGCGCTCGTGGTCATATTATTCCATCGAGTCCTCTTCGTCGTGGACAACGCATTCAGTCTCCAGTGTCGCCAACCCCGGCTCGAGGATCAACATCTTCCAATGCCTTGGCGAACCTTTTCTCAGACAGCGTCGAGCCGGTTGTGCAAGTCTACGAAGACGCTCCCTCTCCAGAAAACGACCACGATATTGTAGCTGGAGTCTCAATGGTCTCAACTTTGCCTTCGAGTTCATTCAGCATGCCTGGCTTTGAAAGAGAATCGAGCGAATTAAGCGAGGGCGAAGATGAGGATGAAGGGCAAAACCCAGATGAAGAAAACGATCCTGTCATTCACTCTTTTGGTCCATTCGGTTCCAACATCACGAATCGTATGGCATCCTTCACTGCTGGATCCCCGGAAGTTCCTCGTCGCGAAGTCTCTCCACCTATCAACACAAGAGCAAGTTCGGAAGATACCAATGAAGCCGACGCGATCCCAATTGTCAACCACGTGGTAAACCAACTTGCATTCTCCCGCCTCTCATCCACACCTCTCTCGGTCATCATGAGCCATCTCCCCGCCGAACTCAAGAACATCAGCCCTTCCTCCTCAGAAAACAGAGGCTTGACAAAGAACGAGCTAAGAAAGATGCTCAATGCAGCCAAATGCATTGGTGAGATCCACCGGGAAGGAAAGGATGCAGCTGGCAAGGCTCTTGAGAGTGAATATTACTACGTTCCAGATGAGGATGAAGATGAAGCTCGCCGCGCAGCCGTTGTGGATGGATTGCGCAAACCAAGTCTAAGAAATTGCCGCAAGCAACACAAGGTAAGCTCTTTCTCCCCATACCCACAAGATAAACTCATACTAACTACCAAAACAGCAATACTACTGGAAGAAACCTAGAACTCCATGATGATGGTGTTGAAGTCCTCCACCGATCATCTCGACGATCAAAGTATTGCACAAATGTTATCGCGTTTGCTAGAGAGGCATATTGTCCATACCTCAATGCCTCAAAAGCTTCTCTCTCTCCCATTCCATACCCATTGCATAGCGAAGCGGCGTTCTTTATTTCTTTCTTGCGTTGATACTTTTCTTTGTTCTTATTGCTCTTTTGTATGTGTTGGTGTTGGTGTAGTGTATTAGGATAAAGACTTGATGGTTGTGTGTGTGAAGAGATGGAGATGGCAATTATTTGCTTGTTTGGCTTAAGCTTGGATTGGCTTTTCTTCTGGATGGATTGATTGATGGTTTGACGGTGGCAAGAGGCGAGATGGATGGCTGCAGATGGAGGCATACAATTGCTAGAGAGGATTGAGTAGAATAGGAAAGTGGTAGTACAGCACAGGTGGTTGTAGAGAAGGTAGCTTTGATGAATCAGAAATTACAGTGCAGAGTTTTTACATGGAATTGCATTCTGGATCTGAGTTATTACTGTGCTATTCCATGGCTTCGCATAGGCATATTACTTGGGGTCAGATTGGTAGCTCCTGGTTCATTCCCGACTGCCTAAACGGTACTTTACGAAAATACATATCACGCTGCTACCACTTGCTAGCTTATGAGATATCTCAGATGCGCACTGCACAGTCAAAAGTGTTGCATTCTGTCTACCAGTGGCTTACTACCTCACTCACGATACTAGCACCCATGGTTGTGAAGATCGTAAATGTCGCCATACTGTATGATTTTGGGTCGTTCAATTTGCTGAGCAAAAATGGTGATGTATTTTATTTTGGAGGGATGATTTCGTAGGTGGTGGTGCAGTAGTAGTAAGGAGGTGGACTCCGGACTTCTACTCTTTCGGTAATCCGGTTGAGAATAGGCTGGTTAATGAGCGCGAACACCTAACCTATCAATAGGCATGAGATGAGTTTTTGGAGGTTGCTGTATTGAATAGTAGAGAAGTCGGAATATATTGAATATTGAATTGTTTTTTCTTTAACTTTCAAGTAGTGTAACTCGGAATGATTTTCTGAAATACTTGATTTATCAAGTGAGAAAGAAACAATTGGTTGCAATGGTTGGTAAAGTAGGTAAAGATGCATCATATTGAGAAATCCCGCATGGATAATAGGTTTTTGTATATGATCTTGGTATGTTATATGAAGTTTTAATAGAAATCATCAGGTGAAAATACCTTGAGAACTTAGCTTCATCTGGAACCTGTTGAATTGTGGTTTCGGAGAGGTTGATGTTGTTGATCTCATGTTCGAGACTTCCCCGCACTCTGATTTGGATGGCCACAGCTTCCAGCTTCCCCTCCTCTCACAGCTGCCAGCAGCAAGGAGCTATGGAGTGATTCTCTCTACAAAAGAGTAGCTCGTTCCTCAACTCTTCAATCCTTCTACAACAATCAAGTCGAAATTTCTACACTGCAGCTAATAATAGGGAAACACTTGATTACCTGCTTGGAAGAGTGAGTGTGAATTAAAATCAGCTACTCAAGGATCATCATCGGTACTGTACTCACTCGTATGGAAGAAGGTGCCTG
>JBAMDN010000128.1:0-13182 GCA_037074945.1 Tetracladium marchalianum
CTCGTGACGTGCTCTGGACTCAACATCTCTTGCATCCTGTTGAGCAATACATCAATGTAGTAGCGCGCGCAACGATTCTTCTGACGACTCATGGTAAGTGCTGACGTGGTGCAAGGCAGTAGCTTGACAGTGATCCGTCATCTCAATGGTCTCGAATACTATCTTCACAACACTCGGCATAACTTCTTTGTCATGGCAATTCGTAAAGAGCACTGCCTTCATCAGTGGTGTCTCTCCACGAAAGTTCTGGCAGCCAAGATTCGCTCCGTGGTAAATAGACTTCTCTCATGACTGACATATCACCCATTGCCATTGCCAAATTAAATTCTGTATAGTTCTGCGGTGTCTATATGCCAGTCCGGTTGAAAGTTGAGCGGGGGTTCTGGCTTGGGCTGGTTCTCGGATTCGCCATTAACCATCCAGTAATCGAGTAATTCGTCACAATACATTGTGTGCGCTCGGTCGTGTGCCTCCTGTGCTGCTTGTAAACCATCGTCGTGGGGTTGCTTGCGTTTTCTGCTGCCCGGTTCCACGTTGAGACATGTCATATCTATCATCATCACCCATGAACGAAACAGATGCTACGGTCACATCATCTGCCATGCTCTCGTCATCATTCATCTGAATGCTATCATTATCATAACTGTCTTCCATTACTCGGGGCGGTGGAGCGGCCACTGGGTCTTTAATGTTAGTGTGGTCCTACAAAAATGGATGCGTCAGACTCACTCTTTGTAAACTCGGGAACTGCAGGCTTTTTAGGAATCTTGGGCTTTGCTGTCGTATGCTTTGGTGCTGGAGGTGGACTTTGTTCGTTGGGGCTAAACTCAAAGATTTCGTGAAGCTTGTCATAGACATTATTGCGTACGGCCAAAGCTCGTCCAGACTCTAGAGGTACCCATGTTCCTAAAATTCATCAAAATGGCTTCCTAACATCTCGCAGTTTACGCACCTTGGCGTATTTCCCGTAACCTCCCCTGAACTTTCTCGTGTGTGTCCTTCTGTACTTCTCTCTCGAAGATTCGAGTTCTGGGCGGGCTTGTCAAAGCCAGCAGCTTTGAGGATGTGAGTCGCATTGATCCAATGATCAGATCTTCGGCGCATAACTGGTGATAATAATAAGCGCAATCCGTCTGGCTGGAAAAAAAGTGATATGCTTACCATGCTCCTTAAGACCCTCGCCGAATTGGTATTCATAAACAGGCACCTGCGGAAGCATTAACGCATGAAACACAAGGCCAGAAGAGCAAAATATACATTACTATAGGTTGCGGAGTAAACTCCAGGGCCAGCGGCCTTCACCATTTTGTCGATTTCGATTATCGATTGCCGAGTTCAAAGTAGGTGCTGTTGACGCTCGTCAGGACCGCGAAAAGATGACAAGGAGTGCGCCGTTGCAGTTACAAAGTTGACGGTGCAATTATCGCGATTGAACGCGTGTAATTAAGGTTGTAAATCGTTTTCGTCGGTGAATCTGGGGTCTCGGTCGCGTTTAAAAGTAGTGATGAGGTTGGAATTCGCGAAAGGGCGACGTGGGACGCGCCTCCGTAAAGTGGATCCAACTTGAGAGCGCTAAACTGTTTTAGGACGTGGGATCCAATCCGTGTGACTTTCCCGTGACTTGCAACTGAATATACTGACTGTATTGATCTTACTCTTGCGCATGATACAGTGACAACAAAATTTTGAATTCTCAGTATTAATTCTTCAGTTTTGCTTTCCGCAAATGTGTTGTCCTGTTGGGCCCAAACTTTGGACACCCAGTAGCAACTGGCAGTCAAACAACAAACACCAGAAATGACCTTTGAGCGCAGCATCCGGAAGATAGACGACTCCTGGCCATTTTAATATTTAATTTATCTCTGGTATCTACGTTGAAAATCTCTTGCTTGTGGTCCATTCCGAGTCCTCGATTCCATCTTCGTCATCATATAATGTCCTCAAGCAATATCATTCTTCTCTTCCTAGCCTGCGACAGAATACCAAACTTCAAACCTCCTCCTAAGGTTTGACGAAATTTGTCTGCGTTGTCATGGGAGAGAGCTCGTCCAGATTCGATCATTCTCATGCATCGTAGACAGACCTTCCCTTTGGGGTTCCTTACCTTGGACCACCTGGATGTATCCGCTCATCTGTAACATCAAACTTCAAGAAGTTGGGTCTAGATCATGAATCCATGACACCTACCTCCTTCAGCCTCTCCAAAATTCTCTCAAGAAGACTATAATTCATCAACTCGACCCTCAAGAGCCCTTAACCGCTGTCTTCCCCGGCCCCGAGAACGGCAGTTTGGGCAACCTCTTGATCTTCACTCCAAATCTCCCAATTCCATTACTATTAGCCGAATTGTTTATCCTTTCAGAAGAAGAATGACTCTGTTCCGCAAGACTCTCATCACGAAGAGCAGCACTGAAACCAATCTGATCTTCTGCTCCAACTCCCGCAGCATAAACCGGAAATTCGCCTTCGCGATGCTCAGTCAAAACGTTCGTATCTTCTTTCTTCTTGAAATGATTTCCTTCTGGTGTTGAGGTTGCAGTTGTACCATCCATTTTCATGGCACCCAAACGCTGCAAAACACTCTTGAAATCATCCAGTAAGATGTTATCTGTCAAACATTTGAAGATGACAGCAAATTTCCAGTACGGATTAATTCTGTCCGGGTCAGCCATTTCCTCGCCCTCTTCTTGAAGTGAGTACATACCCATCGGTGACACTCAAAGGTTTCACAATCGTCGACAAAATATCCACGATCGTGAAAGCCACTGCCAGAAAGATAGCGACAAGCATGATTCCAAACCTTGGTGACTTCCGAACCAACTTCATAATCTTCAAGCTGTAACTCTTGCTGATGACGTGAAACAAAGTCGCACAGCTGAACAGCCACCAAGGGTCTCTAAACAATGGCTCATACGGTCTAACATTCGCGTAGAGTCGACTAAGATTATTGAAGAAGCGGAAATTATTGTAAATCTCAAAGATTAGAGGCGGAATAGTCATGGCCAGAGTCGTAAGATACACATAACGAACCCATTTCGAATATGCCGAGGAAAAGAAAGGTTGAGGGCCGCAGAAGAAAGGCTTGATTTTCAACCAGGCGACGACGTTATGAGTGAAATAAGAGCAGTAGAGAAGCGCTGCCGTAGAGCTAAGGTAGTAGCCATAACCGTCAAAATCCATGAAGCAGAAGGTTCCATGAGACATGGCGAGTAAGAGCTTGTCTTCTTATCAGTACATTTGTTTCATGAGATATCAGTCAGACTCCGGAAAACTTACTTCAAGCAAGATCAACTTGTGGAGAAGGGCCCCTTTTCTCATATTTGCAACGGTGATAATGGCCATGATGAATAGCGCCCCAAACATGCAACCTTCTCCCCAGGCTTCAACGATGTATGCTTCGACGTTGTCGACATCTCGCCAATTACCAAAGGTCGCGGGCGGAGATCGTGCTTGCAGAGTAGAGGTGATAGGCGCCATGCTGTTGGATAATACAGGCAACTACATGTTTTGATTATGGATGACAACGAAGTTTTCTCGCTCTCGTGTTGGAGAAATGATGAGGCCTATGGCCTGGAGATGAGCTGTGACGTCGTATTACCCATTGAGCCGCCGTATTGATGGAGCCTGTTGAGGATGCCGGGAATAAGTCATTGGGGGGGGGCGGGTTGACAGGGCTCCAGTGGTGCCATGGGGAAGCCTAAGGAGCCTGTCAACGGTCCGCATTTCCCCAGGGGGCATACGATGGAACCATGAACTGGGGCTGAGATTCTGGAATCGTCTGATATACTTCCAGAAGAAGTCTTTGGTGAAGCTAAAAATTGAGAAATATTTAGGCATCAAAATAAGGTAGAACTTCACTCGTTGAGACTTGTTACACTTTTTGGCTTTTGCACCTTTTGTTTTTGTTTACAAGTCAAGGACATTTAGCATGGTCACGTGTGCAGTCTCGCTTATGGAGGTTGTTTTGTACCTCGGCATCGGGACGATCTCAAAGCTGCTCCTCTTTCTCAACCGTCAAAGGAACACATCACAACCATTCCATTCCCAAGCTTTCCTCCTTTACATCAAATTTTGAGCAAAAATATCCTGCAGAATTGGTATTAGACAGCATTGATTCCATGATGGCGTTCTTAAATCAACCAAAGGTCATGTAAGTCAAGCTCATTTTCCCTACAGCGAGGTCCGAATGAAGACTAATTGTATTGCAGACTTTTTGATATTGGCGGCGTCTGTGTGAGTTTTACTTTCTTCAAAATTACAATATCGTCTCTTATTTGGAATCGGTCCTTCTGGCTTCTTCTTCATTCTCCCATTGTCATCATCGAGGGGTTGAAGTTTACTCGTCTCGCCTGCGATGGGCCACGTCGACGGTACTCGAATGACAATTGTTCTCCGATTACTCTGTTTTCATGTGTTTATGTTGTAGTTTTTATCTGTATGCCTTAATCGAGGCGAATAATTGCTTTCTTCAATGCTTTTTTGGAACTGGCAATATTTTGAGGTGGCTTCAAAACCGGCTGGCTTCATTGCTGGAGCCAAGCCCTACCAGACTCTTGTTCATTTCATCAGGTACTTATTTCTATCACGACTTAGGTTGTGTCTCCATTTCAAGCTATTCTAGACTATGAATTATCTCAACAGATCCCCCCAGGCTGGGTCAACTTCTGCATCTCCAAAACCAAACCAAACGGCTTCTGGCACCGTCTCGAACGCGGAGAACTTCTGATGAACGACGACTGGTTCGCAGGCTTCACATCCGACCTTCACCAGCAACATCTTTGGTACCAATTTTTGCTACCAATCCCCTCTCCCTTATACAGTTCTTCTGACTGACCCATTCACTCAAAGGGAAGAATTCTCACCCCCGCCAAGCCCCCATGTTTCCAGTATCCCCCATCCCGCCTCTCCCAAAAGTAGACGCCGAATGGCTCTTCTGGCAAATGATGCGTGCCTCCCACGCTCCAGACCCATGGATGTGGCCTGTCTGTCCTCGCCCTCAAACGTTCAGGGAAATACATCATAGCCGCACTTTCTAAACACAGTGATATTTCCCCCCTCGCATCCATATTCCCAAGTCGGCGCGCAAGAAATGCGCAACACTTTTGACATTTTCATCTCTTCCGCTCACGTCGGTTTGAGGAAGCCAGATCAAGCGATTTACGATTTAGCGTTGAAGGAAGTGGATGCCTTTTCAAGAGAAAGGGGGCTGGGTGGGGTGGAGGCGGGAGATGTGTTATTTTTGGATGACATTGGGGAGAACTTGAAAGCGGGGAAGAAGAAGGGGTTTAGAACTCTGAAGGTGGGGCTGGGCAGGGCGTTTGAGGCCGGCATACGCGCGAGCTGGGCTTTGTGGCCTTGTCGCAGATCTATAAAGACGGCAAAGTCCACCAGCGGTTCGGCGTGGATCGTTCCAGCCTCGCTGCACGACCCGATCAAACAGGACGCGGTCATCCTCAACAAGGGCAAAGACAGCGCCGCTGCCAAGGCACTGGTTGAATACCTCAAGGGGCCTAAAGCCGCTGCCGTCATCAAGTCCTACGGTTACGAGCTCTAAATGCCGCTATCGAGTGCCGATTTTTCCGCTATCTGGTTGACCCTCCAGCTCGCCTCACTGACCACGGTGATCTAGGTGCTGTTCTCGCAAAGGCAGAAAGTAGTCTTAACCTTATAAAAAATTACGTATTGCTAAGGTTAAGACTACTTTCTGCCTTTGCGAGAACAGCACCTAGATCACCGTGGTCAGTGAGGCGAGCTGGAGGGTCAACCAGATAGCGGAAAAATCGGCACTCGATAGCGGCATTTAGAGCTCGTAACCGTAGGACTTGATGACGGCAGCGGCTTTAGGCCCCTTGAGGTATTCAACCAGTGCCTTGGCAGCGGCGCTGTCTTTGCCCTTGTTGAGGATGACCGCGTCCTGTTTGATCGGGTCGTGCAGCGAGGCTGGAACGATCCACGCCGAACCGCTGGTGACTTTGCCGTCTTTATAGATCTGCGACAAGGCCACAAAGCCCAGCTCGGCGTTGCCGGCCTCAAACGCCCTGCCCAGCCCCACCTTCAGAGTTCTAAACCCCTTCTTCTTCCCCGCTTTCAAGTTCTCCCCAATGTCATCCAAAAATAACACATCTCCCGCCTCCACCCCACCCAGCCCCCTTTCTCTTGAAAAGGCATCCACTTCCTTCAACGCTAAATCGTAAATCGCTTGATCTGGCTTCCTCAAACCGACGTGAGCGGAAGAGATGAAAATGTCAAAAGTGTTGCGCATTTCTTGCGCGCCGACTTGGGAATATGGATGCGAGGGGGGAAATATCACTGTGTTAGAAAGTGCGGCTATGATGTATTTCCCTGAACGTTTGAGGGCGAGGACAGCAGGCCACATCCATGGGTCTGGAGCGTGGGAGGCACGCATCATTTCCCAGAAGAGCCATTCGGCGTCTACTTTTGGGAGAGGCGGGATGGGGGATGCTGGGAGGTAGGTTTTGGGGGCTTGGCGGGGGTAGAATTCTTCCCTTTGAGTGAATGGGTCAGTCAGAAGAACTGTATAAGGGAGAGGGGATTGGTAGAAAAATTGGTACCAAAGATGTTGCTGGTGAAGGTCGGATGTGAAGCCTGCGAACCAGTCGTCGTTCATCAGAAGTTCTCCGCGTTCGAGACGGTGCCAGAAGCCGTTTGGTTTGGTTTTGGAGATGCAGAAGTTGACCCAGCCTGGGGGGATCTGTTGAGATAATTCATAGTCTAGAATAGCTTGAAATGGAGACACAACCTAAGTCGTGATAGAAATAAGTACCTGATGAAATGAACAAGAGTCTGGTAGGGCTTGGCTCCAGCAATGAAGCCAGCCGGTTTTGAAGCCACCTCAAAATATTGCCAGTTCCAAAAAAGCATTGAAGAAAGCAATTATTCGCCTCGATTAAGGCATACAGATAAAAACTACAACATAAACACATGAAAACAGAGTAATCGGAGAACAATTGTCATTCGAGTACCGTCGACGTGGCCCATCGCAGGCGAGACGAGTAAACTTCAACCCCTCGATGATGACAATGGGAGAATGAAGAAGAAGCCAGAAGGACCGATTCCAAATAAGAGACGATATTGTAATTTTGAAGAAAGTAAAACTCACACAGACGCCGCCAATATCAAAAAGTCTGCAATACAATTAGTCTTCATTCGGACCTCGCTGTAGGGAAAATGAGCTTGACTTACATGACCTTTGGTTGATTTAAGAACGCCATCATGGAATCAATGCTGTCTAATACCAATTCTGCAGGATATTTTTGCTCAAAATTTGATGTAAAGGAGGAAAGCTTGGGAATGGAATGGTTGTGATGTGTTCCTTTGACGGTTGAGAAAGAGGAGCAGCTTTGAGATCGTCCCGATGCCGAGGTACAAAACAACCTCCATAAGCGAGACTGCACACGTGACCATGCTAAATGTCCTTGACTTGTAAACAAAAACAAAAGGTGCAAAAGCCAAAAAGTGTAACAAGTCTCAACGAGTGAAGTTCTACCTTATTTTGATGCCTAAATATTTCTCAATTTTTAGCTTCACCAAAGACTTCTTCTGGAAGTATATCAGACGATTCCAGAATCTCAGCCCCAGTTCATGGTTCCATCGTATGCCCCCTGGGAAATGCGGACCGTTGACAGGCTCCTTAGGCTTCCCCATGGCACCACTGGAGCCCTGTCAACCCGCCCCCCCCCAATGACTTATTCCCGGCATCCTCAACAGGCTCCATCAATACGGCGGCTCAATGGGTAATACGACGTCACAGCTCATCTCCAGGCCATAGGCCTCATCATTTCTCCAACACGAGAGCGAGAAAACTTCGTTGTCATCCATAATCAAAACATGTAGTTGCCTGTATTATCCAACAGCATGGCGCCTATCACCTCTACTCTGCAAGCACGATCTCCGCCCGCGACCTTTGGTAATTGGCGAGATGTCGACAACGTCGAAGCATACATCGTTGAAGCCTGGGGAGAAGGTTGCATGTTTGGGGCGCTATTCATCATGGCCATTATCACCGTTGCAAATATGAGAAAAGGGGCCCTTCTCCACAAGTTGATCTTGCTTGAAGTAAGTTTTCCGGAGTCTGACTGATATCTCATGAAACAAATGTACTGATAAGAAGACAAGCTCTTACTCGCCATGTCTCATGGAACCTTCTGCTTCATGGATTTTGACGGTTATGGCTACTACCTTAGCTCTACGGCAGCGCTTCTCTACTGCTCTTATTTCACTCATAACGTCGTCGCCTGGTTGAAAATCAAGCCTTTCTTCTGCGGCCCTCAACCTTTCTTTTCCTCGGCATATTCGAAATGGGTTCGTTATGTGTATCTTACGACTCTGGCCATGACTATTCCGCCTCTAATCTTTGAGATTTACAATAATTTCCGCTTCTTCAATAATCTTAGTCGACTCTACGCGAATGTTAGACCGTATGAGCCATTGTTTAGAGACCCTTGGTGGCTGTTCAGCTGTGCGACTTTGTTTCACGTCATCAGCAAGAGTTACAGCTTGAAGATTATGAAGTTGGTTCGGAAGTCACCAAGGTTTGGAATCATGCTTGTCGCTATCTTTCTGGCAGTGGCTTTCACGATCGTGGATATTTTGTCGACGATTGTGAAACCTTTGAGTGTCACCGATGGGTATGTACTCACTTCAAGAAGAGGGCGAGGAAATGGCTGACCCGGACAGAATTAATCCGTACTGGAAATTTGCTGTCATCTTCAAATGTTTGACAGATAACATCTTACTGGATGATTTCAAGAGTGTTTTGCAGCGTTTGGGTGCCATGAAAATGGATGGTACAACTGCAACCTCAACACCAGAAGGAAATCATTTCAAGAAGAAAGAAGATACGAACGTTTTGACTGAGCATCGCGAAGGCGAATTTCCGGTTTATGCTGCGGGAGTTGGAGCAGAAGATCAGATTGGTTTCAGTGCTGCTCTTCGTGATGAGAGTCTTGCGGAACAGAGTCATTCTTCTTCTGAAAGGATAAACAATTCGGCTAATAGTAATGGAATTGGGAGATTTGGAGTGAAGATCAAGAGGTTGCCCAAACTGCCGTTCTCGGGGCCGGGGAAGACAGCGGTTAAGGGCTCTTGAGGGTCGAGTTGATGAATTATAGTCTTCTTGAGAGAATTTTGGAGAGGCTGAAGGAGGTAGGTGTCATGGATTCATGATCTAGACCCAACTTCTTGAAGTTTGATGTTACAGATGAGCGGATACATCCAGGTGGTCCAAGGTAAGGAACCCCAAAGGGAAGGTCTGTCTACGATGCATGAGAATGATCGAATCTGGACGAGCTCTCTCCCATGACAACGCAGACAAATTTCGTCAAACCTTAGGAGGAGGTTTGAAGTTTGGTATTCTGTCGCAGGCTAGGAAGAGAAGAATGATATTGCTTGAGGACATTATATGATGACGAAGATGGAATCGAGGACTCGGAATGGACCACAAGCAAGAGATTTTCAACGTAGATACCAGAGATAAATTAAATATTAAAATGGCCAGGAGTCGTCTATCTTCCGGATGCTGCGCTCAAAGGTCATTTCTGGTGTTTGTTGTTTGACTGCCAGTTGCTACTGGGTGTCCAAAGTTTGGGCCCAACAGGACAACACATTTGCGGAAAGCAAAACTGAAGAATTAATACTGAGAATTCAAAATTTTGTTGTCACTGTATCATGCGCAAGAGTAAGATCAATACAGTCAGTATATTCAGTTGCAAGTCACGGGAAAGTCACACGGATTGGATCCCACGTCCTAAAACAGTTTAGCGCTCTCAAGTTGGATCCACTTTACGGAGGCGCGTCCCACGTCGCCCTTTCGCGAATTCCAACCTCATCACTACTTTTAAACGCGACCGAGACCCCAGATTCACCGACGAAAACGATTTACAACCTTAATTACACGCGTTCAATCGCGATAATTGCACCGTCAACTTTGTAACTGCAACGGCGCACTCCTTGTCATCTTTTCGCGGTCCTGACGAGCGTCAACAGCACCTACTTTGAACTCGGCAATCGATAATCGAAATCGACAAAATGGTGAAGGCCGCTGGCCCTGGAGTTTACTCCGCAACCTATAGTAATGTATATTTTGCTCTTCTGGCCTTGTGTTTCATGCGTTAATGCTTCCGCAGGTGCCTGTTTATGAATACCAATTCGGCGAGGGTCTTAAGGAGCATGGTAAGCATATCACTTTTTTTCCACCAGACGGATTGCGCTTATTATTATCACCAGTTATGCGCCGAAGATCTGATCATTGGATCAATGCGACTCACATCCTCAAAGCTGCTGGCTTTGACAAGCCTGCCAGAACTCGAATCTTGGAGAGAGAAGTACAGAAGGACACACACGAGAAAGTTCAGGGAGGTTACGGAAAATACCAAGGTGCGTAAATTGCGAGATGTTAGGAAGCCATTTTGATGAATTTTAGGAACATGGGTACCTCTAGAGTCTGGACGAGCTTTGGCCGTACGCAATAATGTCTATGACAAGCTTCACGAAATCTTTGAGTTTAGCCCCAACGAACAAAGTCCACCTCCAGCACCAAAGCATACGACAGCAAAGCCCAAGATTCCTAAAAAGCCTGCAGTTCCCAAGTTCACAAATAGTGAGTCTGACGCATCCATTTTTGTAGGACCACACTAACATTAAAGACCCAGTGGCCGCTCCACCGCCCCGAGTAATGGAAGACAGTTATGATAATGATAGCATTCAGATGAATGATGACGAGAGCATGGCAGATGATGTGACCGTAGCATCTGTTTCGTTCATGGGTGATGATGATAGATATGACATGTCTCAACGTGGAACCGGGCACAGAAAACGCAAGCAACCCCACGACGATGGTTTACAAGCAGCACAGGAGGCACACGACCGAGCGCACACAATGTATTGTGACGAATTACTCGATTACTGGATGGTTAATGGCGAATCCGAGAACCAGCCCAAGCCAGAACCCCCGCTCAACTTTCAACCGGACTGGCATATAGACACGCAGAAGCATACAGCATTGCATTGGGCAACGGCAATGGGTGATATGTCAGTCATGAGAGAGTTGATTCACCACGGAGCGAATCTTGGCTGCCAGAACTTTCGTGGAGAGACACCACTGATGAAGGCAGTGCTCTTTACGAATTGCCATGACAAAGAAGTTATGCCGAGTGTTGTGAAGATAGTATTCGAGACCATTGAGATGACGGATCACTGTCAAGCTACTGCCTTGCACCACGCTGCAGCACTTACCATGAGTCGTCAGAAGAATCGTTGCGCGCGCTACTACATTGATGTATTGCTCAACAGGATGCAAGAGATGTTGAGTCCAGAGCACGTCACGAGAATTATTGATGCGCAAGATGTTGATGGAAATACAGCCTTGCATATTGCTGCTAGGAATGGAGCCCGAAAGGTTGTCCGAGCCCTTCTGGGAAGGCATGCCAGAACAGACATTTACAACAAAGATGGGGAGACTGCCGATGCGTTGCTTCACGATACACGAAAGCATGACAGAGTTGCGGCAGGATCATCATCTCCTTATGCACCTGATCACGGCTCAATGCCAGAAGATACACGTCGGAATACTCTGCATCTCTCGGAAGCTGCCATGTCTATCGAGTCAAAGGTGTTTCCCTCTATTCACGAGAAGTTGCAAAGTTTGGGTGATTCGTTTGACGGAGAGCTTGCCGAAAAAGACACTTCGGAGAGAGCGGCTCGGGAGATTCTGAGCAAAACAACAAGTGAGCTCTTCTCAATGACTGATGGTATTGCAGAACTTCAAGCAAGCGAGGACAAGTCACTGGAGGAGCACAGAAAAACACATGTGATACATTTGGAGACGGTCGTCACGGACTTGATTGAGCAACAGCAATACCTTCAACTACGCAGCAGGTTACAACACGAAACGAGCAAAGCGAATGGTCACATGGCAGACGATGATGACGCTCTCACCCGTGCCATGCTTGCGCAACAACTTATGGCCGCAGAGCAGAAACGACATAATCTGGTCGAAGATTACCGAGAAGCTCTCAGTCTAGCTGGAGCCGGCGAGAAGGGTGATCAGTATCGTAAACTTATCGCGAAGTGTGTCGGCTCAGATGTAGATATCAACAATGATGACATTCTCGACAGTCTGATGGAGCAGCTGAAGGATGATGAGCAAGGTCGGGAGGGCGAGACGGAGAATCCGGATGATATGTAATTGAGGTTTGGAATGGCTTGTTGGAAGATGCGCTGATTTGATACGACTTTGACGACTGTGATACTTCGTTTGCGGCTTCGGATTCATGCATTGCATGGCGTTATTTTGATGGAAGACTTCATTTCGGTGGTGATGCATTGTTTATGATAGATGGGAGGGCGTTGGATAGGAAATTTTCTCTATCAAAGATGCTGTTTGTACAATACAGTACTAGTTTGGGGGGTGATTTTATCGATCCCCTCTGTAAGAGATTCATGGGGAATAGCAACTACAGCAAAAACGGCCTTTAAGTTTGATGGAAAAGGAAAAGAGGGCATGGATGGATATGTGAATGATAGTTTACACACTTAACCACCACGGGAAAAGATATCTGATTTCGCATGGCCAGCTACTGGTGGTCTTGTAAACTAAGTTTTCAATCCTCTATTGAAGTTCTTTTCTCTTTTCGACAGAGTTTTTATTTACCTTGGTAGGTTTGGTTCTCAAAATAGCATGATGGGTTCACATGCAAACGTTTGTTCAGAAGTGACGATTGTTGCAACAGCTCATCACGTTATCATCAAATAACAAGACATATTATCGTAATACTGAACTTCAGATCGGCAGGTCTTACCTAGGTAAAACAGGAAAGTACGCAAGACCTACTCAATGCTTTTTACCAGCACTATAACAAGACGTCTTCTCGGCCAGCCGGAAGACCTCATTATCACCCACATGCAGATCACCCTTTGAGGTGACGATTTTATGTGGAGAATCTGCTGCTGATCGCTCAAGACCTCGAAGTGGTGCCGTTTTAGCTGCTTTAATGCTGGTATCTCGACATTCTAGGATGTTTGTTGAAATTTTAGCTATTAATCAAATCCCTTCCAGCATAAGAGAAAGTTTGTTTTTCTTCGCTGCTATCCACGCACGGAAAGGATTTTGATTTCTTTAGGTGAAGTATAGATGTTATTGGATATCTTTCATTATTGAATTTC
>JBAMDN010000130.1:0-60896 GCA_037074945.1 Tetracladium marchalianum
TGAAATACCGACTTCAAGGTGGCGCATACTCAACCCTCCACCACACCCCAACTACTGCATCAAAACAAGATTTAGCGATAGGGTGGGGATTCCCAGCGTTGTTACAAGGGACGCCACTCTTGTCATGCTGGACTATAAAAGCGCCATTCATGAGTCGACTAGTTTGCATTATGGGGTTCGGGAACATAACGCCCCGCTGTACTGACGAGATGGCGCTAGCGGTATCAATAACACCACTGTGGAGATGCATGAGGAATTGTGTAGGATGGTGGCTGCTCGAGCACTTCAACTTTTCTACATTGGCATCAGATCAAATGTTCCTGAATTATTTGATTTGAAGGAGCGCCTTGCTACGGTCCAGAGGGAAAAAACAAGTACGCTCAGTCATATCGTCAGTTCATACTTGAAAGTTACCAACCCATTTCTTGTTGAAGCGACTACACCATCAACATGAGTGCGTTAAATTCGTCGAATTCGCGTTCGCTGGACAGACTTCATGCGGTAGCTCAACATTTAAATCCAGCGCAGGTTTGTTTGACTCATGATCCCATCTTTTAGAGAAAGGAATTAACAATTATTCAGAAGGTGACAAAGCTCCCTGGCATTAAATATGTCCCGGCAAACAAGCCGTATGATCCAGTAAGACCAATAAAGGTACGACACTGATCCCAGCACGTTCTTTTGTTCAATATAGTTCCCTGTGCGGTATTGAACTCTTTTCCTTTCATATTTTTGAATCAATTGTTGATACGTGAGTTCGTAGACAATCATCATCGGCGCGGGGATTACTGGAATCGCGACCTCAATATTGTTAAATGCAAAAGTCCCTAATCTATCTTACACAGTGTATGAAAAACACAAGACAGTTGTAAGTAGCGACTCGATTTCACAGTAGCGCAGTCTTCATTGATGTTAATTCTTTCAAGGGTGGTACATGGTCAGAAAACATCTACCCAGGAGTTCGTTGCGACGTGCCATCGCACTGCTATCAACTGTCCATTGAGCCCAATCCCAACTGGTCAGAGTTCTACGCATCAGGCAAAGAAATCTACGAGTACTACAAATTCGTAGCAGAAAAGTACGACGTGACTTCTCACTTGAAATTCCAGCACGAGATCACGCGAGCTGTCTGGTCAGAGTCCAAATCGAAATGGGTCGTGGATGTTAAAAACCTTGAAACGGACGATGTATTCCAAGATGAAGCCGAGTTTCTTGTTTCCGCTACTGGGAGGTTGGACAATTGGGTTCTTCCTGATATCCCAGGTCTCAAGAATGTTTATCAAGGACACTTACGGCATACTTCAAACTGGGATCCTGACTTTGATTACACCGGCAAGAGAATTGCAGTAATTGGAAATGGTGCAAGTGGGATGCAAATCATACCAAATCTGCTTCCGAAACTGAGTCACTTGGACCATTACATCCGTTCCAAGGTCTGGATCAGTCCCACATTCAGAGGTCAAATCATCAGCGCTACAGCTGATCAACCTGGCGGCATAGTGTACACTGAAGCGCAAAAGAAGGAATTTGCGACAAATACTGCTTTCTATCTACAATATCGTAAAGATTTGGAGAAGTCTTTACACGGTGGCTTCCGCTTCGGACTTCTAGGATCAAAAGAGAATGCAGCAGGTCGAGCAGCGTGGCTCGAAGTGATGTCTGAAAGAGTTGGAAATAATCCAGAATGGATCGAGAAGCTGGTGCCAACATATTCACCTGGATGTAAACGTCCAACGCCGGCGCCGGGATATCTTGAAGCCGTCATTGATGCAAAGACAACTTTCATTTCAGATCCGATTGTTCGGGCGACTGCGAAAGGACTTGTTACAGCTGATGGCACTGAACGTGAAGTCGATGCGATCATTGCGGCAACTGGTCATACAGATGGATTCTCTCCTCGCTTCTCAACCGTGGGAGTTGATGGTGTGGATTTGAAAGAGCTGTGGTCGAAAGACGGTCCCATTGGATACCCCGAGACATATTTCGGGACCATGGCACCTGGATTTCCCAATTAATTCACCCTTGTAGGGCCGAGCTCAAACGGAGTAGGAGGCACGGTGACAGTTCAAGCAGAAACCCAAGCTACATATGTAGCACGCTGCATTCGCAAGGTTCAATCCCAATCGTACTCTTCCCTCGCGCCGACCGCTGAAGCGACAGAGGAATTCAACAACATCATCAGTGGCTATTCTGATGATAAAGTTACTTCAGACTCGTGTAATGCGTGGTTCAAGCAAGGAAGAGGTAATACAAGAAGTTTGATCGGGTGGCCGGGTTCGGCTTGGCATAAGATGAGTATATCGAGGGAGCCCCGCTGGGAGGACTTCGAGTATACTAGACTACAAGGAGCGGAGAAGAACCGGTATGAGTATTTTGGTAATGGAACGACAGCAAGAGAAGAGAGGGGAGAGGGAAGTGATTGGACGAGTTATTTGAAAGAGGTTGGGAAGATTGAATTGGCTACGGCGCATGAAGCGTGGAATGAGTGATAGTTGAAGCAGAAAATATTTAAATAATGTAGAAATTCTCTTTACATACCTGCAATATTTTATCTAAATGAAAAAGATTGAGACTGTATGCTACTAGAATATAACCGCTCAAAGCCTCGAACTCAACAAGTGCGCGGTGGGCATTGTGGGGTAATGGCTACCTGTTCAACCACGACTGGCACACTTAGATCTGCAACTATCAATGCCGATTGCACCACGCCAGTCCCATGATGGATAATTTAAACCAATTGATATTATCTTTGAGTCGAGATTTCGTTTTGTATGTCAAGGATGAGATAGTGCAGGAGTATGTGTCCACGATCTCCAAACCTCCGTCCTCCAGGCAAGAGGCATGGTAACAAACAAGCACTAATCCAAGTACCCAGGTATCGAGCCAACCGGCGATAGTCGAATCATTGTTTCCATATTATTGCAACGATAAACTCCACGTGTAACCAAAACCATTACATCGTAGCCATTCAAATTTCGTGGTTTTGATGTTGGCGTCATCGCTTGTCAAATGATGCAAGATATTGGTGATAATTGCACCGAATTCACCATAGCTACATCGGCATCTCTGGTACAGCACAGCACAGCATATTCCTTTCGGCCCTTACAAATCAAAACTCCACTCTTTGGAGTATCCATATCACCACCACTTTTGAAACATAGGAGGATCAGATCCTCATCTTCTTTTCTAGTGTTCGGTCTCTTCAAATCCATACTGTTCGGGATTGTTATTTCCTAGGAAAGTCAAGTTTTTTCAACCAGCGAACCACGAAAAGCTTGGTGTTTGAAAATTTGCTGAGATATCGAAGGTACTATATTAAATCTTGATATCGGTGTGAAAGAGTAGACAGATTCGAACATCGTTTTGACGTTGTTTCTCGGGGATTGAATCTAGACAGCTCTCTCATTCTCAACAACACGAAGACCAGTGATTTAAATATCAGCAACTTCAATTCCACCGACTACAATCTCAGCAGCGACGGAAATGTCTCAAAGAATCAAGAGCGTTGCAATTATCGGAGCCGGACCATCGGGAGCAATTGCACTCCATGCACTTGCTCAAGAACGAGCGTTCGATGTAATCCGTGTATTCGACAGGAGAAGTCAACTTGGCGGAACATGGTAAATCTCCCACCCCATCCTGACCAAAGCACAACTAAAACATCTCAAAAGGGTATACACACCACATCTTGACCCAAAGATTAAATCATTGAAAGATGTGTTACAACAAAATGCCGACAAGGCAGTCGTCGTGCCAAAATCATTTCCCAGCAAGACCAAGAAAAATGAAAATGTCAATGATCACCAGCTCCGTTTCTCAGATACGCCCATGCATGATCATTTGGAAAGTAACATCCCCGCAAACATCATGGGTTACACTCAAGAGCCTTTTCCTGAGATTATCTCTGAGAGTTCTGAGAAGAGATGGGGAAAGAAATCGCCGTTCAGACATCGCGAGGTGATTCGTGGCTGGGTTGAAAGCATCTTTTCTCGTCATGGGTACCAGAAACTGGTCGAGCTTGAGACTACCGTTGAATTGGCTGAGAAACTGGGCGAGAAATGGGTCTTGACATTGAGGAAAGAGACACCAGGATCTGAGGTGAACAGCTGGTGGCAAGAAAGTTTTGATGCTTTGATCGTTGCGAACGGTCACTACAATGTTCCCAGTATTCCTCAAGTTCCAGGACTTATTGAGTTGGAAAGCAAGTTTCCCGGAACAGTCGTGCACAGCAAGCATTATCGAAAGCCAGAGGATTATCGCGACAAGGTGAGTGATTAGCCACGTGATAATATAGCCCTGATCAATTTCCTTTGTTTTGGAAAGTATACTAACTTCAATTTGTAGAGAGTCATCGTCGTCGGCGCATCTGTTTCTGCTTTTGACATCACACATGAAGTCGTTCGCTTCGCTCAGACACCAGTATATTCTTCTATTCGGACCCCCAATCCTATTTTTGGCCTCGTTCCTTTTGACCATCCCTTCATCCACCTGAAACCAACGATTTCTCGTGTCTCATTGGAGAATGGCAGGAAGACTGTGTACTTCTCTGATGGCAGTCAAGTAGAAGACGTTGATCACATCATTTACGGCACAGGATACACTTTCAGTCTTCCATTCTTGCCAGATATCAAAATCGTGAACAGGATCGTGCCGAACTTATATCTTCACATTTTCAGTCAGGACGACCCAACCTTGACATTTATTGGAGGGGTATGTACTTACCATCCTTGTTTGAAGATTGAGAGCTGATTTTAATCTGCAATAGACTGCTGGTGGATTCACATTCCGAGTGTTTGAATGGCAGGCAACCGCAATTGCACGAGTTTTCGCTGGAAAGGCGAAGCTCCCTAATGTGAACGAGCAAAAACAGTGGGTGGACGATCGACTGGCGAAGATTCCAGAAGGTGGTTTTGCTTTCATCAAAATCGGAGACAATTTTGAGGGATACTTCGAATCATTGAGACACCTTGCTGGTGAGCCAGGGCAAGGTGCGCCAGGTCATGTCGTACCAAAATTTGATCCTGCATGGGCCCAGATCTTTGGAGGGACTCTCCAGAAGAAGATCGAATTCTGGAAGAAGGTGAAGGTTATAGCTGACCGCCATGCGAAGGCTCAGAAGGAGGGAAGGCCTTACGACCGAACGGAGTCGCCAGTATGGTCGGAAGAAGAGGAGCAGGTCAAGTTGCTGGCCAAATTGTAAATGTGGAATATTGGCCTTTTCGAATCGTCTTGGAAATACATACACATACACCAAGCTAATACACAAGTGGTTCGAAGACAGGCAATTCCGGCACTCTGGCTGTGACTTCAAGAACAAAGAGGCAGAGCTTTATCAAACATAACGTTGTTTTTCCCTTGCCACCTTGCGCATCCTTCAATCTTAATCCCAGAATAATTCAACTCGCAGGACTTCATTGGCTGATTTTTTTACTTTATGACTACCGAAATTTCATCTGTCTTGACAAAGAGAAGTTCGGAAAGATGTGCGGCAATAGTCCTCCTGCACTTAACTTTTGACTAGGGTAATTGCTGGTTCAGCCATTCATCCCAATCACCGATCACTGCAAATTCAGTGTTGAAAGCATCCTCTTGGAAAATTTGCAGCTGCCCGAAGGTCTCTATTGATGCGAGGTCCCGCGAAATTGTGTTAATCTCTCGTTCGGACTTGTCAAGATCGATTTCCCGGTTTTTGGCCTTCGCGCCAGCGTGCATTCTTGTGTTTGTATCATTCATATGTAACCTTTGGCGCACACCCTCCCTGGACTCACAAACTGGCTGACCTGCCGAGTCAGCATGGATTGTGGGAGGAGACGGAAAAGAGCAATTGATTTGATCTCTTATTCTCTTGCTTTCGCCATGCTCAGATGCGTTCGATATTCGACTCGATTCTCGTGACGGTGCTGGATTAAATCCTTGACTAGAAGAGGAGGGCGCAGGAGTTGACAGCTGGTTAGACTGCAAATTGTTTACTCTAATTTGTTGATGATAATCCTCCGCAGCAGCTCTCTGCGCTTCTGTGATTAGTGCCGCCATTCGGTCGATGAAGATTTGTCGCAAACGAGCTGGGTTGTCTAGAAGTCCGGACTCTTCTATTAACATACTATCGACTTCAAGCTCTAGACGGCGGGTAAAGATTTGGGGGACTTTTTGACGCATGAACTCCTCCACCGAAAGATCCAGGGATTCAGAAGGCTGTGCGACGTCATCTTGGATACTCTCGTAGTCTAGGACTATCAGCAGATGTTAGGTGTGGTTTCAAAAAGATCTTATCTCACATGGTGACGGCATATCTTCTTCCAGTATGGCAGGAAACAACAACTTGTAGATTTCTCCCCAGCGTTCTTCGTCCGTCTGATCAACTGATGACCTTTTCCTTCTACGAAGCTTCTTCTCTAAATAAGGGGTGATACCTTCAGCCACTTGTCCATCGCGACATGCACAGATATTCGCGACTGAGAGATGAATGTTGAGTTCCTCTTGATCTTTGAAGAATAGCCAGCATCGTACACATTGAAAGGGAGCCATATGCCGCCTGTACAAATGCTCTCTATGTAGGAGTTAGCCAGCGTGTCCAAGACATTCTGTGAGGACAAGAATGACTTACTTGACACGCGCGATCGAACCAAAAGCTCCCAAGGCACATCTCTGGTGCTGATAGATATTGTATTTCCGTGGATTGTTTTTTCTGTAAGGGCAAGCCCATCTAGAAGGTTGTTGGTCTACTGAGGCACGAGGTGCTCCCTCAGTTGGCTTAATTGGCTCCCGACTATCGTCATCATCTGGCGGAGAATCATCATCGCAAAACTTCCTCTTACCCTCAACAATTAAGTTTGACATAGTTGAAGAGGAAGAAGCCGTGGTTGAGATAGAATCCGAGGTGGACGAGGAGGTCCCAGCTGGACTGGCGTTGCTGGAGCTGCTCTTGTTGCTGACTTCTCGCATTGCCAGCATTGCACCACATTCTTGTATGATAGACGATGACAGCTTGTTGTAAATATTCCAAAAAGAGTGTAATACTTCCGTAACTAGTATCCTTTTCGGGGCGACCAAGTCTGATATATTGGAAATTGAGGGAGACTGTGAGATTCTTCTCTTGCAATAGTCAGAGCTTATATCGGTCTCCATTTCAGAGCAATCTTCACTTTCGCTATCCTCGCTCTGTAGAGAATAAGGGCTAGCTTTTCCTAGAATTCGATCAAGTGGCGAAGAGCAAATTTGGCTGGGTGACTGTCGCATCTGTTCAAACATGCATTTGCCGAGAGAAGAAAATCTCGAATCATTAGGAGTGCTGTTATTATCTTTGGAAGTATCAGATTCCTGGGCAGATGAGTTTGAATACTTGATGTTGAAATGACCTTTTAGTGAAGATCCCCCATATCTGGCATCGACGACAGTTGGATAGACAGAATCATCTTTCGATAAGAAGTCCTTCGTATACTCTTGAAAAGAACACTTCGTAACACTATCTTCGACAGACATTTCTGAGATACACGTTTGATTCTCCCCTTCTACAGATTTGATAATTGTAGGACTACTCGATGTGATGACTGAACTTGCACCATCTCCGTCAGTTTTGAGACCGAGAGATGCCTGTTCTGCGGCTGTGGCAGTCTGAGACGAGTTTGCGCTTCTCTTGCGATGTGCCTTGTTTGAAGATTGCCGATCTTGAGTGAAATCCATCCCTTCGGTCTGGAACCCCTGTTTACATTTACTGGAGCAGATGGAGATTCGATCAGCCATCTCCCTGAAAGCCGAACCATGACCCTGTTTAACGCGGCGGCCATCTTTTGTAAGCTTCCCATGGGACATAAAAGCAAGATTATTATTGAACTCCGGAGACGTGAGAGTACTTGAGTTTAGAGAAGAGAATGAATCGCCCGACGAACTTGATGAATTTGATACAAGATCCGCGAGATTTTGTTTGAGTATCAGGCTATCAGGAGACTCATACCTGAAGCTGTGGTTGGACATTGGAGAAGGCGAATGTTCATTAGTATGTGATGAAATTACTGGAGAGCACAATGCTTCTAGAGACGGGTATTTAGCCAGCACTGCAGCGGGTAGAGGCCTTGTGCTACACAATTCCAAAGACCTCGGTAAATTGGCATTCGTCATATGTGTATCGCTATCATCTCCCTCCTGGGCGAAGAAAGTCTGTACACAGGCCCACCCTGATATCGAGCGGAAGTGCTGACACAATAGATCAGCTTGGAGAAAAACACGGCCACAGCCCCATTGGCCGCCTTGGTCAAGATCGCCCTGGCAGATGAAACTCTTCTCCAAACAATGTGATTTCTGGTGGCGTTTTAGGCTAGACGAGTGGGCGTATGACTTTTTACACCAGCAGCAAATATATCGACGTTCTTTGCTATGAGTTTGTGAATGAGACTCAAGGCTGGAGCGCAGGGTAAAGCGTTGCGGACAGATGGTACACTCATAGTGTCCTAAGCCGGGGCGCCGTCGAACGCGACTGTTTATACCAGATGGGAAATGCCGTGAGGTAGGTCCTGGGTGATTGGAATTGCCGTCTTGTTTCTGAGCAAGACCTGCACGGTGTTGCGAGCTTGACTGGGGTTGGAGTCTATCTGATCGGGTCCCTGGACGAGACGAGGTGCTGTTGCTTCCCGATTCAGTTGTGGAAAAGGTTGCGCAAGAAGATGCAGTAGATTTCGACGAAGATGACTTCCCCATGGGCGGGAGTTGCAAATTATGCCCATACACGAGCGCTGAATGGGTGAAGCGGTCGGTTCTCGGTTCTGATATTGAGGGAGGAGATATTGTATCGATAAAACCACCTGGCAGTAGATTCCAAGCTCCAAAGCTCGATTTTCCATCCTCAACATCATCTAGAGGGAAAAAGGGCTGTTCACCATAACTCTGGAGCGATGAGGATTTGAGCTCTAGGACATCGTACAAGTGCGCTCGACTGCTCTCCCGGCTTTTAGGATATTTAAACATCTCAGCAAAAGATGCCTCTCGCCCTTAGTCAGTCGAGGTTATCGTTGAGTGCAGCTCCTTGACGTGAGTGATCCCCCTGATTGATGGTAAGCCCGAGGTTCGGCTAGCGCAAGATAGGTGTACGCGATGATGACTTAGACAAAGCTTTGCTGAGCGCCAAAAGACAATTCAAAAGTCCGGGTAGCTTGAACCAGCAAGCGAAGATATTGATGTTGTATAGACAGGATGAATGAATTGTCGCTGAAGCCAAAGGGGAACTCAAGACTTTCTTCATATCAAGCAGGCTATGGCTTGGCGCTCATAATGCGCAACTGCGCAGAACCGTGGCCGCGGACAAGCCACATCTCGACTGGGCGCATAACCGTATTGGCCGGTGTGGTTAACACCTCTGGGTTGTGAGTACTGTCTCATGTAAATGGTGACCTGGATTGAGAGATGATTTTGTGTAGGTGCTGAGGTGTTGACGACTGAAGATAGAGGAATTCGAAGGTCGAGATGAGGAGCGATGGAGGATTCACGTCAGCGAGAGGTAGTAGTTGCAATGGGATACAAAGAGACAACTGGTCACCTTGAATTAGCTTGATATCAAATTGAAGCACTGTTCAGAACTTCTGCACAACTCACAAGTCTCACAAATCTTGTTGTTGTCGTCAACTCGTTGAAAAAGCGCGTAGCGTCGTCGAATCCAACACCAGCCACAATCATGGCGAAGCCACATTCTTCATCAGCCACAGCACCTCCAGCCATAACTTCTGCCTCTGCTCGTCCACCCACGATCGCCTAGTATGTCAGCGCCACATTTACCTTCTATCTCATGTGCCTAGGTACATTTACCAAGGTCCCAAATTGCTGATTGCATACTCTTGCAGTAAAGAAAAAACTTCCACAACGCTAGATACGTATCTCTACGACACCTCTCACCTCTACGAACGTCTTTCCGAAGGAGGAGGTATCACCACCGCGGAGAGACAGAAACAAGTACTCGCGACAATGGGAAACTTGGAGAAATTGATAAATGGGCTAGGTTAAGCGATGTCTTAGTGAATGGCATGTTGGATTCGTGGGAAAAGAGTTCGTGGCTGGTCTGTGGAGATATGAATGATGGCAGGGCCTATGAATACTCGAGTGTATGGAGGGGCAAGACTGAATCTTGTACTGTATCACGCAACGAGCTTACAATTCACAAAACGACTCTATGGGAAATGAATTCATTGATGACACACTATTTTTCATTTCACAGCTTCTATAAACTAAACCCAATCACATCAACAATCTCAACTCAGATTGAAATGACCCTCAAATGCAGAAGAAGTCATCAAGACCCACTCCCCACCTCCAACCGAAAATTTTCGTGTCCACCTCCAGCGAAAAAAGACAGCACAGAGCTTTGTAGTTTCCAATACACAGCAACTCAGACATCAAATCGGTCCGATGGTGTAGTTGGTTATCACGTATCCTTAACATGTTCTTCGCAGGCAATGTTCGGATAAGGTCCTGAGTTCAATCCTCAGTTGGATCATTTTCTCTTTTTTGGTTTTCACGACATCTCTCCATGTGGGAAGGGTCGCATTTTTCCACTTTGGGTAACAGCATTGAAGAAAATCCTCATCGTGTTCATTCGCCTCTTTTTGCATTCTGGAACTGCAGAATGAAGAACGTGTGACAAACTGTTCTTTGATTTTTGGGTGATCGGAAACAAATCCAAAACATGAACAAAAATCTTTCATCTAGTCCCCCCCCAAAGAACATTCTTTATAAAAGATCCACAAGCAAATCACCCTTCACACTCCTCCCAACTCCCCATCCTAAAACCAAAACTCATAATCAACCAACCAGCTTTCCCCTCCCCCCCAGTTCCTCAACCTCAGGTCCTCAGCACTCTACAACTTCACACCCCTAGCCATAAAAACACTCCTCTTGAAATCCCTTTTCTCCTCCACACTTTGCTCCGCACCCTTCGCCGTAGAACTAAACACAATCGCATTTCCAATATCAACATATTCAAACCCACCTCCCGCACCAGCATCCTCAAACATCTTCTTTACATCTTCGATGGCAAACCCGTGATGCGCTACTGTGTGTGCTGCTGATCCAATCTTTTGTTCCTTTTCCTTTGGGACGTTTTGATCATGAGACGCGGAGGTGTGGGTGTGAGAGTGCGAGTGGGAGTGGGTGTGAGAGTGAGAATGTCCGTGATCATGACCGTGAGAGTGATCATCATCATCCTCCCCATAAGTCGCCTTCCCATGCGGCAAAAAATCAATAATCATCAAGACACCACCCTTCTTCAACCTCTCTGCCAAACGTTTCGCCGCTAGCGCCGGTTCTTCGAAATGATGAAAGCCCAATCCTACGACAGCGATGTCGAAGTTGAAGTATTCTGGTTTGTTGAACTCTTCTTCTTGCTGGTCTTGAGATTGAGATTGGGGGGAGGGTGAAGAGACTAAGTTGCCTACGACGGCGTGCATTTCCGATGAAGGGATGCCTTGATTTTCAGCGGCTTTGTTGAATTCGGACACCATTGCTGAGGAGAGGTCGATGCCGGTTGAGGAGGTTATATAGGGGAGGAGGGCCTGATCATTTCGTAAGACAACATGTGCTTGCACGCGTTCATTCACATTAAAAGAAAAAGAAAAGGGGAAGGGGGAAAATGACAAACCTTCGTGACCAGCCCCGTTCCACAAGCATAATCCAGCAACCTAACCTCACGTTTCGCTTTCTTCACTTTCTTCTCATTCTCGTTGAGACCATTTTCTCCCTCGTCACCAGAACTAGTCCCATCATCATCATCAACCCAATCAACACCAATCCAATCCTTCCGTCGCTGAATTTCAGCAATGACTTGATCAATTGTCTTTTGAAATTTACTGTTGTATGTTGATGCGTTTGCGCTTTTTTATCATCATATTAGTTAGATGCCTTTCATGCAGGTGGGATGGCTCGAATGATATGGTAGATAATAGGGTAGAGGATGTGGTGTGAGTAGCTGAAAAGAGGCTTAGGTGATATTAAGGAAAGGGCAAGGAGGGGTAAAGAAAAGAATGCAAAGAATGGTAGACTTACTCAAAATGAGCACGGTTTTTCTCGGTATGATCTGTCATTCTGGATGCCGTCTTGTTTATGCTTGAGAATATTGATTGCAAGCCGTTCAAAACAAACGAGTTATTTTCCAATGATGTCTCTGTGGTGCAAAGTGTGACGTCGAGAACAGCGAATATCGAGAACAAAATACAAGGTAAAAACATTCAATTGCTTGCAAGCAAAAGATATTGTGAACAGATGGGTTTCGATAGAAAGATTCTCAAATTGTTTGTATTGATGTGTTGTGGTGATGTAGTCTGATCAGACAAAAGAGAGAGCATAGGTCGTCGAGGTCGCTAATTTTATACATCGTCGTCCGGAGACTTTGTGACCAGCGACCAATCACAACACAGAATTATGTCTCCGGTTCAGCAAAGTCCTTAGTTTCTAAACGGAGACAATTCAAGCCTTCGCGGAGACTTTTGTTTTGTGACTCAGTCGCACATGATCTTTATGGAGACAAAATGCGTAAGAAGTTAGTGATTTTTCATCCGTACAGGCGTTGTAATGGTGGTGGGTGGCTTGGTGGCTTTTCCCATTCATTTCGAGCACATTTACGCAATCAGTCACTTACGAAGACAATTTAATTGTAAGCGAGCAGACCAATAGTCTTCATATATTTCTCATTATGAAATTCATTCGGACTCAATTCAAGTCACCAATATCATAACTATTTGTACGGTATAAACATAAACAAAAGCCAAAAGATTGCTCACCTTTACCATTCCACTCCCGCCCTACCTTCACCCCTCCCACAAAAATCAAAACCCCCTACCTAACAACATACCAAAACAGAGAGGTATACCCGCAAATTGACAGACAAAATATAAATCCTGTAAAAACAAACCCCTACCCCTCCACCTCCCTCAGCTCATTCAATCAACAAGAAAATAAACCCCATTTTATGGCCATCATTGTGTCCAGGTTGACAGGATTGACGATACGTTTTATCGATTCCCAGCCGCAGCAGCAGCACTCGCAATCTGCGTTAACATGCTCTGCTCATGACTCAACCTCAAACCCTGATTGAATCTCTCTTCTCTCTCCCTATATGCTCTCTCTTCATCGACCCCTCCTACTCCCATAACAGCAGGTAACTGCGTTCGCAACCCTGGATCTAAATGCTCATTGGCAATAACAAATCCACTACTCTCACTGCCTACACTCTGTCTTAAGGCACCACCACCATTTCCATTTCCACTTCCACCTCCATTTTCCAATACAACTCCACCACCACCACCTGTATTTACACCCCCGAACCCAGTCAAATACTCCACCTCACCCTCCCTCACATCCTTCCAAGCACACTTAGCATGTTTCTTTGTACAAGCCGAACAAGCAGTCAAATGCTTCGTGCAATCGAATTTTAGTCGTCGACAACGATCGCAAGGCGGGTAAATCAGATCACCCTTGGCGAGTTTATCGATTTTTGTGGCCATCAAGACGCGATATTGTGATTCGGCGCCGTCTTCGGAGGAGGTGGCTGTGTGGGGGTGAGAGGGGCGGTTATTTTCGTTGTTGTTGTTGTTGTTGTTGTTGTTGTTGTTGTTGTGGTCCGGTGGGAGGGGACTGGCTGAGAAGGCGTGGAAGTTTGCTGTTGGTTGGATTGCTGCGGGACTTGGAGGGGCGAGGCTGGTGTTTGTGTTGGTGGGCTCGATTGAGTTTGCGACTCGAGATGCTGCTTTCGTTCGAGAATGGGCAATTGAGGTCCGCCGGGAAGATGTAGTTGTAGTTGGGGCGACGGAGAGGAACTGTTCGAGTAGTTGCTGTTGAATCTTCGCTACCTCCCCATTTGCTGGTGCTTGTGCGCGAGACGTAATCGCTGGGAAAGGCGTTGGAGAGAATGGTCTCTCAGTTGACTCGGAAAGCGATTTCTCAGATGTCTTTCTCGACAAGACAGCTGTTCTGCGGCCTTTGAGATGATAATTCAGTTGTCTCGCTTTGGAAGCAACAGCATCCGCTTTCTTAATCAACATTGCCAGTCGTCCTTCTAGAATATTGAGAGTTCCCAACTCGGCGGATTCATCTTCAGCAATTGGCTGTGTGGGAATCATTCTCTCTGGCGCCCCAGACATGATGAGTCTGTAATCATCCTCCGAAATCTCAAGCTGTCCTCCCTTGATCCAGAAACGACAAGACTTCACACCAGGACCAGAGTCTCCAAGCATGAACTCCGATGGATTCGAGCGAGCAAAAGTGATAACATCAATCCATGAGACATTAGATTGTTCCAATGCGAAAGAAGGTTGAAGGACTTTAATAGGTCCATCAAACAACTTTTCAAACGATTTCAGTAGAAGCGGTCCTACCAGTTTAGCCCCAAGATTGGCCGCCAGACTTTCATGTCGTTGTAAAACACCTGTAGTAATCAATCCATTCGTCAGTACCACTACATTACACCATTGATTTCCATTCCGTGAAACTTCGTTCCATCCAAACCTCCTCCGGTCACAACAGAGAGGAGAGAAGACGAGAATGAAATCAAGAACCAACCCTCATAATCATCAATCAAACCCAAAATCTCCCCAAAACTCTCGGAATCGCCCTCGATCAATCTCAGCTTCTCCGTTCTCGCTTTCGCTAAATAATTGATCTGGGTCACATTATTCGACGATTGAGCTCCTGATGCTGCTGTGGTGTGGAGCGATGATGAAGAGGGCGGAGGCACAGCGGCGGAATCTGAGATGGGAGTTCTCTTGCGCTTTGCGGGCGGCTCTCCCCCTCCTGCGTTTGGCTTTGGTGATTCCATTTTTGGTGATTTGTGAGACAGAATGATGGAGTGAATTGAGTGCAACTGAGTGTAGTTGAATGGATGCAGGAAGATGCTCGTCACTGTGGTGGTGATTGTTGCTGGATCTCCTTGCTGTCGGGGTGGAGCGGAGCGGCGGATTCCCACCCAACGAAGGCCACCGCACCTCTCTCACTGTCGCCAGCCGCGTCGTAGTCCTGAGACTGATATATCCTGGCCTCACACGCAGCTGTTATTGGCCTTCGATCACAATATCCATCCATGTACTCATATTCGTCGTCCTTCGCAAATCCTCGTCGGCGCGTCAGTGGTCATCCCAAGCAACCCCCTTAGCAACTAGAAAGAGAAGAGAAAGTGCGCAAGCAAAAAGCCTGGCAAAGAAAGGAAAACGAGGGCGGCCTGTGGCCCTGACACAGGCTTGCGCGGACAGCCAGCAGTAAAAAGCGCCTCCAGCGATGGGCTTCGCTGTTCCGCCACGGACTTTCTCCGCTGGGCGCAATTAATCCCTCATATCAAGGGCACGTGATTCAAATATCCCTCAATTGACCGCTTTGGGAAGGTTCCGCCCGTGAAGGTGAAAATCCGAGCGGATGCGGTTTAGCGGTGTGAGGGATCCCACTGGCCTATCAGAGCCGTGTATTTCAGGTCTCACTATGTCAAGGGAAGCATTTCAGCCTTGTGCGTGGGCGGCAAGCTAGAGTGAGGGAGCCGCATCATTGTTGATATTTGTTGATATTTTTTGTAACTTTTGCTTGACTGGGAGCTCACCACTTGTAGAAGCTTTCACGCACCCACTAGATTTCGACAACAGACCACCGGGCTCTGTCATCAACCTTATACGCCCTAGAGAGAGCTTTGTTTCGACTCCTCCTCTTCGACAATTTCCCCCACACAAGACCAACCCCTCCATCAAATTCTAGACACAACACAAACATGTCTGCACAACAACCCCACCAACGTGGCGGAGGCCGGGGAGGTGGCAGAGGAGGCGGACGAGGTCACCACGAAGGCGGTGGCCGAGGAGGTAGAGGTGGACACTCCGGTGGAGACAGAGAGAAGCCCAAGAAGGAGAATATTCTCGATCTGCAGAAGTATATGGACAAGGAAATTACCGTGAAGTTTACTGGCGGACGGGAGGGTGAGTTCTTTCTTTCTCTCTCTCTTTCTCCTTATACTGTTGGATTGGCCCGGGGGTCTTTGAAGGGGAGAGGAAGCCTGTCAATTGCGACATGGATTTAGTATTGGAGCTGATATCATGCCTAGTAAGAGGAACACTCAAAGGTTTTGACGCCCTCATGAACCTAGTTCTCGACGATGTGAATGAAGTGATGCGAGGTCTGTCTTTCCTGTTTTCGCCCTCTCAATCCCTGCCATCTTGCCCTCGTCCTGCCCACCTGAGGTTCCTCCCCTCTTCTCCTCTTCTCCATCTTCCTCAAAAACAAAACCGCTAACCCACACACACAGACGACGAAGGAAACACCACCACCCGGCCCCTCGGTCTCGTCGTAGCACGCGGTACACTTCTCGTCCTCATAGCCCCCGTCGACGGAAGCGAGGAGATAGCGAATCCATTTTTACAGGCCCAGGAGGATGAATGACCGAACGAATTTTGCAACATGAGAGGAGATGATGGGTGAATGATGGGAGATCGAGGCTCTTGAGCAACTACGAGGGAAGTCCTTCAGACTGGATCAGAGAAGGGAGATGAAATAGAAAAAAAAGGAATACGGAATCATGATACCATCTCGAAAAAGAATTGACGATGTTGAAATAGAAATTCGCAATCGTCATCACGAATAGCAGAAGAAGCCATGAAGAAAAGAAACTCCCAAAAATGGACGCATTTGGATGTCATACAAAGTCCATTACCACCACAGTGCCACGGTTGATATATTTTGAAAGTGTTTTTATAATTTGATACTGACAACTACTTACCACTCTCCTCTGTGCCACCCATATACTTTCTTCCCATCACCTTGCATGTATATTCTATTGACCAAGCATCAATCCCCAACCAAGAAAAACAAATAGCAATCTCGGTCGGTTAAATACCAAGCAACCAAGGTACAAAATAAGTCCCAAGGAATCGCCTCGCCAACATTTATCATCTAAATCAAGCCGTAGCCCAACCTAAACAAAGTCGCAAAAATCCTATCATAAGTCTCCCATCTCGTCTCGCAAGGCCCCAATCAGATGCCCAACCATCATTTGTCTCCACTTTTTATACGGCGTGAGTCTCATCCAAATCTTGGTTTTCCAGTACTTTTGTTCAAATCAGCAAAGGCGGTTGAAGCAATCTTCTTCAGTTCTCGGTAAGACATGATAAATGAGCCAGATTCGTCTCGTGTGACGAGCTCAACCTTTTCGTCGATTCCGACGTCCAACTTGTTCAAGCAGGACACCATGTGCCCAAGATCTGTAACCGGTTTCCCTTGAGCATCCACCTGATGAAAAATATAATCCCGGAGCAACTTCAAGGAATAACGATCACCAGTCTCAGCCCAGTTTTTGTCTCCTTCATATTCTGGTCGCTCATTGATTGTGGCAAGCTTCATCATGAGTCGAGCTAATCTGCCGTTCTCAAGCTCCTTGTTAAGAACGGAGTAGATGGTATCATTGGCATGGAACGAGGCATCAAGTGAGTCCATAACGTGGCCAGCAATACCTTGAACGAACTCGCCAATGTTCTTTGGAGACTGAGGAGGACCCGGTTGTAGGAGCCACATGACTGTATCCTTGAATTCGATCGTGTAATTCCGGCCAAGCAGATCGAGAGCTGGTTTCAGGTTCTGTGCAGTGGTGACTGAGAGATTGTTGGTGGCCAGCGCAAGCATAAGCTTTCCAAAGTGGACAAGATCTTCTTGCTGTAGATCAGCTAATGGTTTACTTGTCTCGAATTGGACAACATCGAGTACCGCACAAGCACCCAGACGAATGCGAGTTTTATCTGTGAGAAGCACTTTACTGGCGTCTAGACAACGGACAGCGAGTTTGGCGGCGTGAACAGCCTTGATAGCATTCGCAATCTGAATTGTGTAGCTCCAGAGAACGTGCTCGGGGATGGCCGTGTTTACTCGGTTTCCAAATCGATTGGTATTTGTAAAGTGCGCCTCAGCCAAAGTCTTGGAGAGTGGATGGTAATTGGTAACGAAGATGAGGGAGCTGTCACCGAAAGAGCGGCAAGTGAAAGCATCCACGACCGAGACTACACCACCGTTGTCGACTCTTCGCCACTCCTTTGCAGCCTTGATGGCCTTTTCGTTTGTCAATCGGTAACCTAAGAGGTCAGTTGTAATTCATCATGGACAGATGTCCACTTACCAGCGATTCTTCGTAAGCAATAGGTATGGCCATTCTTCATGCTTGTGGCCTTGTAAACCCATGCTGGAAGACCAAAGATGACAGCACTCTTTTGATGCTGAGTATCAAGAGCAACCAATGTATGATATGGCTCAACAGTCGGAAGCTGCGAGTTTGGCATGACTTGGTGCGTTGCTTCATTCTGTTTGTGCATGTTCTCCCTGATGTCGTCTGGGATGAAGAAGTCGTGGACTAGTCTCTGGTATGGCAATAGATCGCTCTTGTGGGGTCCGTATGAAGAATAGAGATGGTATTGAAGCTAGAGATTTTAGTGGGAACGTGCAGGCGTCGGCGGCTTGAAACTTACGGGTTGGGCGGGGGACGTGAAGCCAGGTTGCGAGGAAAAGTAGGTGGCCCCAGCAGTAACGCTTACGTTTGGGTCTTCGGCATAGGGGTTGTACTGTGGAGTTGGCATCGCTTGCGTCAGAGTAGACATAGAGAAGGGATCAGACGTATATTGTGTGTCAACTCCAGATCCGTTGGAATGCTATGTCAGTCAGCAGGCTGTTAGCGAGGAAGAAGGATTAGAATTACCGTTTGGGTCATATCATAATTTTGACTTGGTGTAAATTCTCTAATTGCTGCTGGGTTGAACTGGACAGGTTCTGGCTCGGATTGAGAAGCTGGGGGATGAGCTGGCTAAGTCAGCTGGCTGGAATCGTGCATAGAAAAGAAAGAACTTACTAGCAGCCAGATTCCGAGGGGTGAAAGGAGCCGCGCTTGCAGCTTGAGAGGTGATAGCTGTTGATTTGGGGGCAGCCAATGTGCTAGGAGTGAAGGCCGGAGAGTCGACACTCAGAGCTTTCCTGTTGGCAAGACTAGGGAATGTCATTAGCTTGTCCTTTGCAGTGTCCAAGTTCTGTTGATAATCCAGTCCAGCACTAGAATAAGGAGGATTGAAAACCAGGAAACTCGGTGCTGGCGGTCCAACGTGAAAGGGAGCGTGATATGGAGAGTGGAACGGAGACTGGTATGGAGAAGGGTGTCCCTGAAAGTCTAGGCGCCAGGGAGAAAGGGGTTCCTGCAATTCATGGTGAGAGGAAGGGGGGATTTCTGGATTCCAATTTAGATAATCGGAAACATGGAAATTGCTTGACATTGTAGGGAGACTCTTCCTGGAGTGCAGAGCTGGTGGACCTCCTCCAAATGGCGGGGTGCTGTATGTGAAGGCGTTTTGTTGCTCCATGGCTGCGGAGAGGGTGTAGAGTTGCAGTTCGAAGCGAGGATGTGATTGTAGTTGTAGTTGTATTCGTGATTGTGATGTGCATGTTGATGCGGTCCTGCCAGGGAGAAGATGGTAGGAAGCAAACTAGCGGGGAAGGCTCGAGTCTCCAGGGTAGAATCCTTCAAATGGCAAGATTAAAGTATCTTCGTGGACAACACAGGGCATCTCCCACTCCTCAAACTGAGGGCAAAGTCTATCCTGCCATGCTTTGCAGACATTGTAACCACTCTTCTTGTCAACCGTGGTCCCAATTTCAAACATAAACGCCTTGACCTAGATTTGCGGTAGCCCCGTATCCTCCCTGGTTGTCAAATGAATATTCTGGTCTGGTGCAATTGCGTACACCAGGTTCCATAAGAATGGTAGCACAAGCAACGCCAGTTATACCGAGAATCAGGCCCATTACAAGACTGGCCAGCAACAAGACATATCTTGTGGTGTTTTGATACGGCTCTGGGAGAAGACCGTGAAGATTGGAAGTTTCCACAGGCAATATTCTCCCATCTCTCACTGCTATCCCAGCACATTGCCCGCTCGTGGAATAACTCTACCATCACCAGAGATGTACAAGGCCAAAACATCAAGCATCGCCACTCCCACCCCCATCTTCCTTTCCAGAGAAAAACGAGGTCCAGTCCCGGTTAAGTATATCAAAGAGAAGCGCCTTTCAGGCGTTGATCGATTCCCATGCGGAGGTCGTATCCAAGTCGGCTGGCTCCCAATCCTGTCCAAAGTGGAGGTGAATAACGAAAATCAAACTTACTTCTCTACTGGCGCTGGAATCGGCCTATTGGGATCATGATTGAAGGCACAGCCTTGATCCTCATATCTGCAATGCCCATATATCAGGACATTTCTACAGAGTGTATCTTTCGCATTTTCTGCATCCACCATTATCAGCCGTTGAATTCAACATTGCCCCGACTCCCGCAATGCCACTGCCCGGAGATATCCGTACCTCTGCCTTTCGGTCTCGGAGACCCTGCAGGCTTTCGTAGCTCGGGCTGGTTGAAGCGTGTAGCAGCCATTGCAATTGTGATTTTGTCCAACTAAGGTTATCCAGCGCGCCCCAAGATCTCTGAGCGAAACCTGGTCTGGGGTTAGCATACTATCAACGCAAATTCTTTGAGAGAGAAGGGAGTAAAGGAGAGCTGCTGAAATATCTGCATGTTGCTGCAGAATGCGCAAGCAAACTTTCCAAATCTGAATGCTTACTTGGCTCTGGAGGACATTTCCCCAGGAACTGGAGTAGGTCTGTCTCTAGAGTTCCAAGAACCCTGGACGAAGATTGAGGGGATTCCCAGAACACAAAACAACGCAATGATTGTGACGAGACTGTCAAACTACCATTGCAGAAGGAGAATCGAGTGCATCTGGGGTTGTGGTCCTGTATTTCGTATTATTGATGCTATCGCGAAGTCGAAATGGTGGGGCCAGTGTTGATCTGCGTCTGCGCAGCTTCAGAGAGACAGGGGCTGTCCGCTGGCGTTGGCGTTCACCGGAGCGTCGGACTTTGATGCCGAGACCAGTGATGACAACACCGTGGAACTTGGCTGGGACGTGTGAATCGGTAGTAGCCGTGCAGTGTCCAGAACTGAGGTCAGGCAGGACAATCGATACCTAGCGAATATTCCATGTTACGAAGCTTCAACAACTAACAACAGTCTCTACCTAGTGCCACCTAGTATCTACCCTAATCCATTTTTACTTCTACTTCTTCACTACAAGTTCCCAAGCTTGAGCTCTGCTGAACGACTTCACCGAACATGCACCCTTGAGCGCATAGCTCAACATCCTCCTGTTTTCCACACTTCTCAAGATGGCAACACAACAGCCCGATATAAGCCAGCTGTCAGAGTCGCAGCAGTTGGCTTTGCAGCAATATACTGCAGTCACAGATCAAGACACCGCGTCTGCGATCCCGTTGCTACAAAGATCACAATGGAATGTGGAGGTGGGTTGAATGCGCCCGGCTCTGATCCACGAATGGTCGTGTGCTAACCTCCACAGATTGCAATCGCCAAATTTTTTGACGGCGAAGGACCAGATATCGTCGCAGAAGCTTTAGCAGCACAGAACGCCCCTCCAATACGAAATACCAGACAAGAGAATCTGCAGGAAAGCCTCCTTCACAATGCTGCGAGAAGCGGATCGCGCTCGCAAGATCTTGCCCCAAGAATAGTTCCTCAACCAGACCAGGTCGCTCGTAGACCTCCCTTCCTACTCGCGCTCCTCTTTACGCCCTTTACCATCCTCTACAAAATATTCAGCAGTGCCTTCGGCCTCTTCTCTTACCTCTTCCCCTTCCTCCCACGAGCCCTCCAACCCAACCAAAATCCCAACATTCGCCGCCGTCCTAAATCGAACCGAAGACCACTCAAACCTCGCGACGCAGTAGCAAGATTGAAGCGAGAGTTTGAAGAGGACTATGGCCCAAATACACTTCCCTTCTTTGAAGGTTCCTACGCACAAGCTTTGGATATTGCGAAGAGCGAACTAAAGTTCCTCCTTGTCCTGCTCCTCTCACCAGAACACGATGATACCTCCTCCTTTATCAGGGACACTCTGCTCGAACCACGAATTGTCGACTACCTTACCGCTGCCCCCTCCAAGCTCATCCTCTGGGTTGGCGATGTCCGCGATGCCGAGGCATACGAAGTCTCCTCAGCGCTCAACTGTACAAAGTTCCCATTCACAGCCGTCGTTGCTTTGAGTTCACAAGTGGGCAGCACATCTATGATTGTGGTTGAAAGAATCACTGGACCAATGGACGCAAATACATACTTGGCTCGTTTAACAAAAGCGGTAGATGGCCACGAGAGGTTATTGGGCGAAGTGAGAGCCGCGAGATCAGCGCAAGATTACGATAGGAACATCAGAAGTGCGCAGGATGAGGCATATGAGAGGAGTTTGGCCGCAGATCGAGAGAGAGCTAGGCTTAGGAAGGAGGAGGCCGCTCGAGCTGCTGCAGAGGAAAAGCGAGAACAAGAAGAAAAGGACAAGGCAGACAAACTGGCAGCAAATATTCTACAATGGAGGAAATGGCGAGCCTCGCAGATCTCGGAGGAGCCAAGCGCAGATGAGAAGGATGTCGTGCGCCTAGGACTCAAGTTGCCCGAAGCAGCCAGAATCATGAGGCGCTTCAGAGCAAGTGATGGGATTGAAGAGGTGTACGCTTATGTGGATTGTTATGATCTGCTGCAGGAAGAGCAGTCGGAGAAGACAGTTCCAAGACCTGAGGGTTATGAGCATAAGTTTGGATTCAGACTGGTACAGACTTTTCCTAGGGTTGTGTATGGTGTTGAGGAGGGAGGGAGTGTGGGGAAGAGGTTGGGTAGAGGAGGTAATCTGATTGTAGAGTCAATTCTTGCGGACGAGGAAGATGATGAGTGAAGGAGGTTGTAGATCAGTGAGATGTTGTTGCTGGTGGAATGCTGGCATGTGGACACGCTTTGTAAAGTAGAATGTGAGAATGCATGTCTTTGAAGTATCTTAATTGATTCTGTTGCTCAGGTGTGCTAAAGTACAAGGGAATTAGGTATTTGTTCTTGAGCAAACCCTTGCGAGTAAAGCGGTGGCAAAACTGGATCGAAATACAATTCAGGAAGATTATTTCGTATCACCAGGAAAGGATGGAGAATACGTTTTCTCTACACCACAATTCTCAAGGAATTCCTGGATCTTTTGGCGTGACACAAACACTGTATTTTGCTGGATGAGGACAAGTTGTTCAGATTGACTGATTGAGCAAGCAGGTACCGGCCTTTTGTTTACATGGTTGGAGAAAAATAACTGTCCTCTAGAGACTCATTTAATTATAAAATAAGTCACGTGAAGGCAAGCAGATTGCTCGAGAGAATTACAATCTAACAAACTCGTGTGTTTACAACTTGATTGCGTTCTGAAGGGAGCGTTGTGCCTCAAGTTCAGATTTGATGCCTTTTGGGTGGTCTGATTCATTCGGCCAGACTTCATGTTGAGAAGAGGCTTCCAAATCCGCCGAATGACTCGACCGGAGCCATTCAAGTTGACTTGAATTTCAAACGAGCACATGTAACCGCATCAATTGTGGCAAAGTGAAGAATGTCAGTAGGAACTCATCCTTAGACCCCCTCGTAAAATCAAAATATCAAAATGCATTCCTGTTTAAACGCGGAGCCAAGTTCCGAGGAAAGTGACGTAGCCAGTCACATCACAAACACAAAACTTGGGCAAAACAAACGCCATGGTGAAACGGAAAATTCATGTGACATCGGCAGCGAAGCGTTAGAGATAGCAAACACCAAATGAAATTAAAGTACAATGCATTTTGAAAGAGAAGGGGATTTGTTTGGTGTTGGAAGGGAGTTGAGCTTCCTCTTTTGGCGCCCAACGATCTGCCCCACCAATGGCCCAATCTGACGCGACAAAGAATATTTTGAAGGCGGGGATTTGACGATTGAGGGGTTCCAATGGTGAAGGAGCGAAGACTAACAGACAGTTCAAATTGAAGATTGATCTTGAAGAAATTCGCAACTTTACATAGAAATATCAAGTCAAGTAAAGTCAAGTGAGCAACTTCTAAGTGTTGGCCATTTCCAAGCGTGAACTACTGCCTCTCCACTACTCGTTGGTTGCCGCCCACCTGCTGCTTCACATTTGGGGTCGTCAAAAAACTTTTTTCCCCTCAGGCAGCACTAGCTCGGCGCTAATTCTAGCCCCTCCATTAGCGCCTTGGCACTTTTTTTCCTCTACTTCATCGCCGCTCCTCCTCGACCTTCTTCCAAAACCCGTCTTGCATACCTTTGATTCAAGCAATCTACTCTGCAAGTGAGTTCAACCCGACCACAACATGGACGCCTTCATCTCTTCTCTGCTAACATCTCCATCATCAGATTCAACCTCGTGTCTACCAAACACATATCAAAAAATACATTCCTAAACCGCCAACATGGGGTGAGTCAAGCCAACCCTCGTCCTCCCTTCCTTTTCTCATCTGCGAAGGGCGTTTGCATCTGCAACGCCATCCGCAACATCAAGACAGCGATGGCAGAGATCTTAATGGAACGTCTGCTAACCATTCTTCGCACTGTAGTAAGGAGAAGACTCACATTAACGTCGTCGTTATCGGCCACGTCGATTCCGGAAAGTCTACCACCACCGGTAAGCCTCGCAGCCTGACCCCCCTCTCTCCGAAGCTCCAGCTCACATATCATACAGGTCACTTGATCTACAAGTGCGGTGGAATTGACAAGCGTACCATCGAGAAGTTCGAGAAGGTAAGCAGCAGATCGATCCCCCAATCTTTCCATTTCTTTCCCCGTCTTATTTTTTCGCTGTTATCGCACACTCGATGGGTGGGTGAGGGGCAATTTCGAAAATCTCCTCTTAGTGGGGTAAAAAATCGGCTGCCCCTCACCTTTGCGCACCAGCCACCACGGCGCGTGCGCCACACCGTTTGCGAGAACATGCACGACACAACAAAAAATGATTGTCGGCTTGGATCAACACCAGCACAATCAATCATCATCACTATCCTTTCCTCACAATTTCATACCTTCTTCTACCTCATTGTTCCTCTTCATCATACCGCATCGCCACCTCACATCAAGCTTCACCTCTTCCAAGGGAATGCTGACATCCACAACAGGAAGCCGCCGAGTTGGGCAAGGGTTCTTTCAAGTATGCCTGGGTTTTGGACAAGCTCAAGGCCGAGCGTGAGCGTGGTATCACCATTGATATTGCTCTCTGGAAGTTCGAGACCCCCAAGTACTATGTCACCGTCATTGGTATGCTTCCCTATTCCACTTCCATCCACCACACCTCATGCTAACCTTCCCACCTGAACAGATGCCCCAGGTCACCGTGATTTCATCAAGAACATGATCACTGGTACCTCCCAGGCTGATTGCGCTATTCTCATCATTGCCGCTGGTACTGGTGAGTTCGAGGCTGGTATCTCCAAGGATGGCCAGACCCGTGAGCACGCTCTCCTCGCTTACACCCTTGGTGTCAAGCAACTCATCGTCGCTATCAACAAGATGGACACCACCAAGTGGTCTGAGGCCCGTTTCCAAGAAATCATCAAGGAGACTTCCAACTTCATCAAGAAGGTCGGATACAACCCCAAGTCTGTTGCCTTCGTTCCTATCTCCGGATTCAACGGTGACAACATGATTGATAACTCCACCAACTGCCCATGGTACAAGGGTTGGGAGAAGGAGACCAAGGCTGGCAAGTCTACCGGCAAGACCCTCCTCGAGGCCATCGATGCCATCGACCCACCTTCGCGTCCAACTGACAAGCCTCTCCGTCTTCCTCTCCAAGATGTTTACAAGATTGGTGGTATTGGCACGGTTCCAGTCGGACGTGTCGAGACTGGTATCATCAAGGCCGGTATGGTCGTTGTCTTCGCCCCAGCTGGTGTTACCACTGAAGTCAAGTCCGTCGAGATGCACCACGAGCAACTTACTGAGGGTGTTCCCGGTGACAACGTCGGCTTCAACGTCAAGAACGTTTCCGTCAAGGAAATCCGTCGTGGTAACGTCGCTGGTGACTCCAAGAACGATCCACCAAAGGGTGCCGATTCTTTCAACGCCCAGGTCATTGTCCTCAACCACCCTGGTCAAGTTGGTGCTGGTTACGCTCCAGTTCTTGATTGCCACACTGCTCACATCGCCTGCAAGTTCTCTGAGATCTTGGAGAAGATTGATCGCCGTACCGGTAAATCCATTGAGAACGCTCCTAAGTTCATCAAGTCTGGTGATGCCGCCATCGTCAAGATGGTTCCATCCAAGCCAATGTGTGTTGAGGCTTTTACCGACTACCCACCTCTTGGACGTTTCGCCGTTCGTGATATGAGACAAACGTAAGTTCTTATATTCTCCCTCCACAATTGATTTATTGCTAACATATTCATAGCGTCGCTGTTGGTGTCATCAAGTCCGTCGACAAGTCCGAGAAGACTGGTAAGGTCACCAAGGCCGCTGTCAAGGCTGGTGCCAAGAAATAAATGTCTGCTACTTTGACATGACTTTCTTGTTCCAGTGTGGGGAAGTGCGAAGAACTGGGGAGGGTGATGGGAACTTGCAGTGGACAGGTACATCTACATAGATAGGTACTTTATAACGAATAATGCGATTTTCCTGACCTCTACTTGATGGGTATCTTGCTTCCTTGGTGATTTGTAAAGTGATTTGTTTCTGTGTGATTGATCTCTTGTGCCCCCATGATGACTTTTATCTCTGCCCAACTTCGTTCTACATGGTTCTCCTTTAGGAGGAATTCTTGTGTTACTCGCCAATGCCATCGCCTTGACAAAGTCTCCTTTCTAACTATCTACTTGTGGTAAACCAAGCCTGCAGAACGTCCTCCCGAACTGTTGCTCTCGCTTTGATGGATTTGGGGAGTTTGAGAGGGGGCGAAGGTAAATGCGAAGGAGAAGAATGCGTCTGAGAGATGAGGGAGAAGACGAATGAGAAAGATAGATCAGAAGGAGAAGAATAGATGGGAAGCAGAGGCCCGAAGGGTTGGAGAGAAAGAGAAGGATTGATGGGATAGAGAAAGGTGAAGTAGAACAAGGGAGGAAGGGATAGACAAAGAAAAAGGTTGACAAGATTGGATAAGGATTGGTGGAAGAGAAGGAGAATATGGAAACTGGATGAAGTTAGGGGGGCATCTTGTGGAATTTGTGATGGTGTAAAGCAAAATTGGGCTAAGTGGATGGTAGAGGGGTTAAGGGTGTTTGTGAAAGGAAATGGCGGATGGAGAATTGGGAGTATAGGGAGATGGGGAATTGGATGGGGATGGGGAGGTACGTGGTGGTGTTCAAACAGAGAGAACGAGGAAAGTCCAAACGAAAGGAGGGGGAGGGGGTGAATGGATAATTGGTTTAACTAAGGAACTTGGGGAAGGTGGAATTGATTGATCTGTCGTTTTTTGACTTCGGAGAAACGTCGTGCTGTCAATTTGATTGTAGTTGCGTGTCTATGCCATTCGAATTGTACAGCTCAGCGAAGTCTATCATCCGAACTTCTCTTTCTTTCGAGAAAAGTAGTGTAAGTGATTAAGATTACTTCGTCTTTGTGTTTTTGTACCTGATTTTGAATCTGGATTCAAGAGAAGACAGTCAAGCAGTTGAGAGCGATCGTTTATTGACAGCAATGAACAAAATCCGTCTACTTTTGTCTCTCCTTTATTACCAGTGCCAGTAGAACACTAAATTTTTTGCAAATGTCTGGAACTCTGAAGATGAAATTTTCGTATTACAATGCCCCCATACTACTTAGACTCGGGTTCTCTATTGAAAGTTACTTCTTTCATCATGCAAAATTTTGGAGCTTGAAGGGACAGTCAAACAACAGATCAGGTATTAATTGCCTGTGACAAATGATTAGATTTGATTAGATTATAGGCCATTTGTCAAATCAAATCAAGTATCCACTAAAATCTATTAATTAAATTAATGAATCAGATTTATAATCAGATTAATGCCAAGCTACTAGTTCGCGTGCTCTGATTAGCTAAGTCTATATACTTAATAATCTAGCTTTTATATAATAGTCCTTAATAGGTTACCGCCGAACGCAGAATTAATAGATATTATAAGATTTATGCCAAGACTGAATAGATTAATCTGCTTTATAAATCTAATCGATTAAAATATTCATTAATCAAATCAATTTTATTTTTTTGATTAGATTTTGATTAATAATCAATTAATCAGATTATTTTTTGTCACACTGAGAATCACGCATGGGCTGTCAAATCTCATCCACCGTCGCCCGCCAGACAGTATTCCATCACCTACCTCCTTTAATCCCGCACCTCACACCTCTCTTTCAGCCATGAGAACGGTAAGGCCAACAATGCATAAGCCAGGAATTCTCTTCCCAAATGCAGCTCCAAGCTCTAAAATCCCCAAGTCCCTTCGACGGCCCGACAAGCAACAAATCGGGTGGTTGTATGGTAGAGTCGGGAGCACAAGACGCCTATCTTTCTCTCTATCATTGTGTCATGATTAAAAAGAGATTCAGAGAGATATGCGTGCTTCTAATTTTATATGAGATTTGAATCTTTGAGAAATGTGAGAAGCGCGAGGGGTGAGAAGAGCAAGATTCTGAATACAGTATCACTTTTCCACGGCTGCCTGCCGCACATTAGATAACACTCGCAGCCCAAGTGAAGTTCTTTTGGAAATTTCACTCACTCAGGAATAGAAAAATTGTGTAGAGGAGAGAGGGGAAAGAGATGTATGTGCGAGACTGAATCATCCATACCAAAGCACGTATTAGGAAGAGATGACATCCACAAAAATCCATACACAGCACACCCTCACACCCCACACACACCGAGCCCACCTCAAATCACAATTCCAACCCAGATTTTCCAGAAAAAACAATGTTGCCATTTTGTATATCTAAGCCCTTATCAATTATCTAACCCACCAAGATTAAGATTGAAATCTCCGCTTCAATTCCATCCCATTTCCGTTCATTTGAATTACCTTCTCTTTCCTCCTCTGTACCTTCCAGCATGATATTGCCCCTGCCGGAGTTCCGAGGACCAGGTATGAAACAGCCGAAAGAGCAAATAGTAACCTCCAAGATAGCCACTAAGGGAACGGAATTGTTCTGTCCCTCTGCTCAGATGAAAAGAAAAGTCAACGCCCCCTAAGTCTCGCAAAGTGCAAAGAATAATGAGAAAACGACGCACGCAGCCCCCAAGCCAATACCATCTCCCATTTTGATCCGCGTAAACAGAATAATAATGTGAAAACAACGCTAAAACATTTGGGAGCCGATTAAGCTATACCCCGCATCGAAGATATCAAAAGCACCTGCAGACTCAAAACAACGACAGTGAAGAAAAGAATTATTTGTTGTACACATCCTCTCCGAGAACCTCACCGCGTTGAAGACGAGCATCAGCAACTTTGACGGAAAAGAGCAGGAACCTAAGTTCAGGCAAAACTCGGCTTTGTCAAAATGCGATACTCAACGTAATCCTCCCCATCAATACTAAAGATCTGTGGTCCACCGACCAACTTTCCCGCAAACGGCCCCATGGTCTTCCGCTCATAGCGAATTCCATTATGAAACTTGACCTCCTGCTCAACCGGCACAGACACAGCTGAGGGAGGAAGAGCAACAGGAGATTGCTGCGGGATGAATCCAGCTGCCGAGGCACCACCAAATGTGCTATTGGCAGGAGAAATTCCATTCATCGTAGCAGTCTGCTGCGCAACCCAGACTTTGTTCAAATGGTTGATATTCTGCTTCAACTCGTTCGCCGCACGATCTTTGACGAGTGCTTCGGCAATTGCGACCTCCTTTCTTGTCGCCTCGTTTCGCTCGACTTGCGCTTTTGCCTTTTCTTGTCGTACGCGGGCGGCGAGTGCTTCAGATTCGGCTTGTAATCTTGCAGCTTGCTTGAGTTCAGAGCGTGCTGAATGGCGGACTTCGGGTTCTGGACTTGGTCGGCTAGAGGCTGAGAAACTACCTGCTGTACCCACCTCGACAAAACTACTACCATTTTGTGCTGCAATGATGGATTTGGCATCTCGCATTGCCTGTTTTTCATTTGCTAATCTACTCTTAGGAGTTTCGGTTTCTCCATTTGCAAGTTGTCGTTGTCGAATGCGACAGAACTCTTTGAGCTCAGGACGAGTTAGGCTGCTAAGGTTTGGCTCAACGACCATCTGATCGAACTTGATCCACATGGCGCCAGCACCGGTAGGAAAGTTGCCAATGACCGATCGTCCGTCGCGAGTTACTCTTTGAACCTTGACCCGAAAGCAATCTGACTCACTGACGACTCCGAATACTGCGTGCTTGTTCACTGGATCAGGCTCATCGGAATCAGCCCAGTAGCCGAGTGGAACGCCGGTAGCCTTGCTCTCAGCTGGTGCCTTGGGCGTGGTTAAATGTGGTGAGTTGACTGCTTGGAAGCCGGAAGGTCTGTGGGTAGGCGTATCGACAGATTCTCGACCCATACTTGTTCTGCCTGTGGATCGGCGGTAGTGGGTTGGAATCTTGGGCTCTGGAGGGTTTGTCGCAACGGCGGTAGCATTCTTCTTTGCTTGAACGACGGCAGCAAGTTCAGCGGCCTGTCTTTCAGCTGGATCATCTTCTACCTTGACCTCTGCCCGAAGCTTGACATACTCCTTGACTTGAGCGGATGTCAGACCTTCTAGATGTGGCTCGAAGATGACTCTCTCGAAAGTGACCCAGCATCCACCTGCGCCCGTTGGAGCATTGCCAATTAGTTCTTCCCCTCGACGGTTCATAGAGTAGATTCTGGTGCGAAGTCTGTCATGAATATCGATGAAACCGAAGATAACGTGCTTGTCTGCATTGTTTGGCTCACTGGAGTCACGCCAGACGCCAATGATGATACCTCGTACCTTGGGACCATTTCGACGCTTTGCTTTGGGCTCAGTGGCGGAGGCGTGAAGTGGTTTGCCATAGTATAATTCCTGGTCGTCGAGATTGTAGTTGACCGAGTTTCTCTTGCGTTTGTGCTGAGGGGTGACAACAGCATCCTCTTCATCATCTAAATCATCCAATTCGACATCAAGCATTGCTGAGTCGTCAACATGTAGAGCGGGAGCATCTACAACAATGTGCTCATCGCCTTTCATGGCGCTGTCTAGATCTATGTCTTGAATGGCCTTCTCTTTTGCGAGAGAATCACTACATGTCATGTCAGCAACCGAGAAATGACTGAAAATGTTTCATTCGAATGAGTGTAATATGAAAAGAAGATATGACACGAAGGATCGGGTATTGCGGGTTATTTGGGTGTTCCGTGGCTGCAGAAGTGACGAATTCTCCGACGTGTTCAAGCCGAACATTGGTGATTACTCCGAATCCCGAGATGAGATGACCAAGCGAAAAAACGCACCGGGGTTGATAGTCATGATAGTAGTCGTTTTACGCGTAAAAGAGTGCAGCCTTCAGAATTGCTTTGACTGAAAATTGCTGACGGCGCTGAAAGTGACTGGCTATGGCAGGAAACGTGCAAACCGCGCCGGGAGGTGTGTCGAGTAGATGAAAACGATGAGATATGAAAGAAAATGAACTGACCTGTTGATTACATATTCCCCAGCGCTTGGTAAAGACGAAGGTTCTCTTGATTCGGCACTGGTAAGAGACTCTGTGGGTGAAGACATGGCAGCAGGAGTGGTTTCCATCGTGTATGGAGATACGTAGTTGCCCTTATTTGGAGTGCGGGATAGACGAAGACTACGACGGTCCATGATTAAATTAGCCTTGGCCCTTGCGCTATCTGTTGGCTTGTTCCTTTGGTTGGTTGGGTGGATGAAGTGGGGTGAAGTGGTAGCAGGAAGAAATCGAGGTGGAACAAGGCAGAGACAAAAGAGAAGTATGAACAGGTAAAATGAAAATAGAAGTGGTGGGGCCAGAAGGATGCGAAAGGTGAAGTCCGATGAGTGAATCAAATTACTGGAAGAGACAAGAAGGTATGGAGTTGATGGATGGTGAGTGGACCAGAGCAAAGAAAATGGATCCTCCCAGGCAGCACTAGATCAACTTTGAAGGACTGTGGAAAAAAGAAGAAACCTAGAAAACTTCATGTTGGTGGACGGAGATGCAGCGAAGTGGAAGGACATGGACTGCTGCTCGTCGTCTTCTTGTCCGATGTAAGCCGCAAGGTGGCCGTTGTGAATGGCGGACGTTGCAATCGATTGATACTGTACGAACCAATAGAGGAAGAACCGAGGAAAGAGAGCGATGAGAAATAATGTACTGACCGTGAACATACAAATGAGACGTCGTGGATGTTGAAGTGTTGATCTTGATGAAAATGGCACAACTCGGTCTAATATTTGATGCGAGCTGCAGATGGGTCGAGTTTTGATAACGCGTCCAAATGAGGCGTAGGGAACACGGAACGACAGGACGAGATGTCGGCAAAGCCGTCGACAAGGTGGTCCAGACTTAAAAGAGGACTGATTGCCGGCAAAAAGAGAGATTGAAAGTGTGTTTGTGATTGAAACCAAATTGAAGGGGGTGATTTTGGTTGGGATTGGATTTGACGCGAAGTGGTACTGCAGTATTGCAGTCTATTCGTCAAATGATGGAGTGTCCAGAGAGGGAGTGAAAGAGGGAAAAGAGGGGAGAGGGAGAGGAAGAGGAGAGAGAGAGAGAAGAAGACTCGCAGGATCACTTGAAGAGAAAGAGAAGAAAGTCCATCAACACGCTACGACAAGTAAATTGGGAGCGAAAAGGGCGCAGATGAGACAATCAGCAGAAGCGCTATCCGTAGAACACGCGGCTTGGCAATCATCAAATGGTCTTAGCCCATTGCCGAGTTGCGTTACCTTTTGGCTCAAAGAAGGCATGGTTGCTGATTAGTAGATGGCACCCATTAACTATTGATGGTATGGCCATGGGGATGATGATGGATATCTCTCTTTGGCACAAGCAAAAAAAAACTTTATCAAATCACGACAAAAATGGTGCCCCTGTAAGAGGTCCAACTTTTGATCAACTTTTTCCACGCATCAATCGAGTCAATCAATCATCAAAGGTGTTGGCATCTTGGGACAATAATCCTGATTCGCCATCCCGTAAACGAGGTGGTCGTGGTGGCCTGCGAAAAGATATCTCCGTGAAAGCGACATTACCCACAGTAGCCTATTATTAAGAAGCATTGTGACACAATTCTGAGGACGACCAACACGAGATGAGGAAGAATTACACATGGTGTTCTCTGACCTCAGAGCTCTTGTTTACATCTGCTACAGTTGACTTTGGTTTGTACGGGCTATCGCTGCTGCAACTATCCGACACGATTTGCTTTCCGTGTTACAGTTGTCGAAACGCGAAGTCGTTCCATTGTCATGTTTAGCTGATGCTTATGTTGATAGAGAGGCTGGGATGATCCGGCTATCCGTGCATCTCAATTATGCAATCTCGAGTATTGTGCCGGAATTGCTTTGTTTTGATTGAGCCAACATAATTAACGCAGCCAAATAAGACGCAATAATTCAATGATATTGTTCTGGGGGAAAGAGAAGATATGTACAACCATTGTTGCGAGTATTTATCGTCCCAATTATATAGGCACTGATGACATTGAGAAGCTGCTGAAGGATGACCTCTCGAGTCTCAACAGATCACATTCAACATCCTTGGCAGCCCACTTCAGCAAGGAACGTATCACATTTTTCACCATCATATTGCTTCTGTGATCTTTGTACAATGGCCCCATTGCTTGTTTAATCTCTTCCTAAATCTAGATCTACATCTAAAGCATATGTGACGCGCATCTATTGCGAGTCAATTGATGTAAAACCCTCGATGTAAAGCGATCATTTTAAGCTTGCGCAGTTCCAAGACATCAGTGTCCGTTGTGTCTATCCGACTCTTTGGCTTCGTTCGATAAGCGTAATTAAATGCTGCCAAAGAAGTGCTGCTGTAGGGCTCGCTCCTTTCATCTTCTTGATGCTGAAGAAATCTCAACCTCCTCTTCCCCTCCCTCTTCCTCCCCTCCCTCTACCTCGTCCACCTCTTCCCCCACTATTCTTCCCTCCTCTTCCCCCATTACCTCCATCGAACCTTTCAAAAATCAACTCCTCTGCAAAGGCGCCCTCTCCAAACCTGATATAGCTAATGACACCCTCATCAACCACAGCCACAACCACACTCCTATGGCCCTTCTTGATCCTTGGATACAACTGTCCATTCCCCTTCATCTCTGGAGGATCATAAGGCTGGCTCTCCAACAATGACGTAATTTCTGTCATTGTCGGCAAGGAAGTTTTATTCGCATTCACAACAGTGATGCGGAAGTCTGGACTACCAGGGCGGGATTTGGTGAAAGTGGGTAGGCGAGACGGTTTCCAGAGGTGGAAGATCACACGGTAAGGTGCTTCTGGTGGTGGAGCTGGCGAGGATGGAATAAGAGCTGGTTTGTGTCGAGGTATGACGGCCAATTGTTTGTAAATCGCATTGTAAGACCTGTACATCCCCGGCTGGACAAGTGGTCCATGGGGAGCAAATTGCCTATCCTTTTCTGTTTGCGCAAAGAACTTCCCCCAAAGCCATGTAAACACACTTTGCCCTTCCTCTTCTTGTGTTGTGGTTGCGTTGATCTTTCGCAAAAATTCGTGATTTGGTGTGGCTCCAGGTTTCGTAGAATCCCACTCTGGTGCTCTCAAAACTACATAGCCCGTCCTCTTCAAATTCGTATAAACCGTATATCGATCCAGTTCCACCTTTCCCCTCTCCCCATCCCTTCCAATCAATATCGCATACGCCGCCTGCAAACTCATCGGTGTACCCTCATCCTCCACCTCCCCATCCACGTCCCCCTCCAAACTCCTCTCCAACCTCTCCAATCCACGCTCACTAGGCCACCATAAATCCAAATTCCCCCTCTCGACCAAATACAACGCTTCCTCCGGTAACAACCACAAAAGCGACTTAGCCTTCTCCTCCACCACCCCATCCTCTCTCACACTTTTAACACTCACCCCCCTCGCCTTCCCCAAACTCCTAAAGTGCGACCCCCTCGCCTCCTCAACCATAACAACATAATCCCCTCCCAAACCCACAGACTCCGAATCCGCGCCAGTAATCCCATACCAGAACCCCCTCACCCACCCTTTCCCACTATGCACCCTCGTGTACGCAAGCGCATCGTGCATTGCATCTCTACTCCGCGACAAGATGGAATCTTGATGCCGCGTGCCATGGCGCTCGAAATCTTTTTCGCCGCGCTTGGGGATCGTAGAGCTTTTGCTTTTGGAGAGGAGAGTCGTGAGTTGTGTGTAATCTGGTGCGTGGTCGTCGGTGGGGTCGTCGTCTTCGTTGGAGGGGAGGTTTGGGGTGGATGAGGTTGATGGCGGGGCGGAGGGAATGGAGGTAGGTGTGTCGTCATCATCGAGGGTGGACATTTTAAAAGCTTACTTGGTAGGAAGGGATGTAAGCTCAAATTGTGGTGGGGAGTGTTTTGGTGATGGGTGGTGGATTTTTGTGACTGTTTCCTTCGGATACTCTGCAGGAAAATCTCCAAGCCTTCTGACAGCCTTGCACGCCAAGGGCTCGCTTGACCGAGAGCTTGGGAATGCGTCGACCAGGCCAGGGCATGTGATGTTGGAAAACTGATGCAAATACTGATGTAAACATCGAGCCTGCAAGTTCTAGTATAGCCGGTGTGTTTGATCATTTCAAGTACTAATTGTAAGCACTTTAGTGATATATTTCCAGAATGTAAAGACGCAGTCGTTGAGCTTCTACCTACACACAAGTGGGTAACCCTGACCAGAAAACCGAACAGTTTTGGGCACCTGTATTTATTTTCACAAAAACAACTATTGGTTATCTCTAAATGATCTTTCCTTTGCTTCCCTTTTCATTGACTTGGATTATTCTATCTACAGGAAATAAGTCCATAATATAAACTTAGCGGCGGATAACAGGTAAGCATCAGAACATTGGCCTGCTTTTGGTGAGATGGCTTACCTTATGATGACTCAAATCGGCCACAATTTCAGTCCAGTAAAGTAAGCTTCGTGTCAGTTGACCGAGAAGTGTAAAATCTCTTTATATTATACACCGGCTGATATTTCTTTTTGTACACTGAGTCCCAATGAGATTTCCTGCCTATTTGGGTGTATTCCACGTAAGGCGGTCAAGAAATCTCACGCCTCCAAGTGATATGGATTAGCAAAAAATTAGCAGCATGCTCCATTTCCACCTTGCTACATACCAGAGCTGGATAATTCGATTAACCTGAAAAATTTACTGCACTCGAATGAGCCTCCTTCCTGGCCCTATGGTTCACAGGCGGCCAGCAAAAAAAAACAAAAAAAAACAGCAAAATCTCCATCCGGACCTCAAAAAGAAAAGTTTAATGACAACTGTGGGATTTGAACCCACGCGGTTTCCCACTGCGGTTTGAAGATGTCGTTAAACATGCCTAAACACAGCGCCTTAACCACTCGGCCAAGTTGCCTGATCAAATTTGATAAAAATCGTGAGCTTATTCTAACTTAATGATGTTCGGTCGTGGGGGACTTGTGGATGGTGGGAATTTGACGTACGCGATGGCTTGGCGTTAATACACGGGAGGGGAACGATAAGGCAGGGCTTGGCTTGTCAATTGGGTCCTTTTCTGACTGTGTGCGCTCTACGGAAAATGGGGGGTTGGGGAAGATGATATTGTATATTTGATACTTTTTTCCAGAAATGTAGCAGGACGATTAAATCGAGCTTTGACACACCAAACTAGATGTCCACTAGAAAGAGATATCTTGATTAGTTTTTATGCACAACTACTTCGAGCCCTTGCACGTCGAGTCCTAATTCTGTCAAATCATAATACACAGATTCGCATTATAAACACAATTAAATAAACGGCCTAGATTCTGGAAGTAAGGTGAGCTTTGGTGAAAACAGGAAATAATGGCTACCAGCTCTCTCTTGGATGAGTAAAAGGCATAAGAGAAAGCTACCAAACCAGTTTCCTACTAGATAACTTATTCCAGCTCCTAGTAACAAGTAATGAACATTTAGTAAGAGCGTTGTTGGAGGAGTAGTTTACAGAAAGGTAGGGGTAACAAAGAATTTATGGAACTAATATATTTTCTATCTTGCAATATCAAATGCTGCCATCTGGAAGATGAACACAAAACCATTTCATTCCACAACTATCCCTTCTATCAGAGAGCTAGTTATCACCTGGCTGGTACTTTCCATCAATGAGCTGACCACCTAGCTCTCCACCTTCAAGCATTCTCATCGGTCTCGAAAACAAAATTGGGAGTATACTTGTCAATGGGTCTGGCCTCAAATTCCTCCTTCAAGTCGTTATTGTTGCTAGACACAAAGACGAACCCCTTTCCGGCCTCCCTCTCTACTTAGGTACCCGAAGAACCGATGCTCCAGGTTCTCCTATCTGGATTCAGAGCAAAGGGAGACACGAAATCAAAACCCTTCTTGAAATGGTTACCAAACACCTCATCAACTTTCTTGAGCGGGTTGAGTGATCGTTTCTCAACGTCTTGAATCGATTCAGTATTGACGACTGGGTCAGGCATCACAGGAGCCTTTCGATTTGACTTCGCGGTGTCAAGTTCACCATAGACCATCGGGACCGTACCAGTCGGAGGCTCAGGCCTCCAATCTGGGTGGGGTCTCGGCCAAAGCTTGTAATTCTGTCTCTCCCAAGCAATATAATCACCGTTACTCTTGTGAATGGGATAACTTTTGCCCTCGATCAAACGGAGTGGCGCCTCGTAGTACCTCATATTCTGAATAGCCCAGGTCACATAGTCATGACTATACTCACCCGTGACCTCGCCTTCCCAGTTATCTCTCCATTTCCAATTCCATGGCTCAGCTTTGCGTGTGGCGGCATTCCAGAGGTCATATTCTGGGTTGGGTGAGCTATCGCTGTTCCACATGCTTGGTCTCTGTTCTTTGTCGGCGACTTGCTTGGCCCATGCGATGTAGAGAGGATTTGGATCGTTCTGGCGAGTATTGGCATAAATGGGTTCCTTCTCGAAATGTGTATTGCGGGAGGCATAGTCCACATAGATGGGATTGATTGTTCCATCCAAGCACCACGGGCGAAGAATTCCAATGTCCTCTGCACCAGCTTTGATCCAGGGAGGATAGTCAGATGTAGGTGTTCCATTTTTGTTGTATTTCGCTGGACGCTTGTTTGCACGGGCGTCCATAATATCCCATGCGATGTACCATGGATTGACATCGCCCAGACCACGAGTACCAGTTCGCTCGATGGGTCTGTTCTTGATTCTTTTGTTGTCGATGGCCCAATTAACCCACTCGACGCTGACGCCTTCCTCGCCTTTGAGTCTCTTGGGAGGACCATACTCATCAACATCGCGTTGGCGTTCAACGAGGATATCGAATTGTTCTCGGGTAATATTTCCAACGCGAAGTTCTTCTCGCCATACGTTTTCGTGGGTTACGTTGGGGACAAAGACGCCCTTGATCCAATAGCCGACTTGGCGGATACCGTAACCGATTTGGTCGAGGATTGAGGGAGGCTTCCATTCTTTTTTAGAAGCCTTCTTGGGTTTGCTTTTGATGGGAGAGGGAGAGGGAGTGGGAGAGGGAGCGGATGGAGCATCAGCCTCCACTTCGAGCTCGGTGTCGATAGGGGTGGTCTTTTCTGGATGAGGTCTAGGTTGTTCTTCTTCGAAATCGTATGAGCTTTCGACTTCCCATCGTGATTGAAGGGCAACGCCTCGAGGGGTGGGAGAGAGTAGTGGGTAAAGTCAATGCCGATACTGAGGCTTGGTTGGGGTAAGGCCATGAAATTCCTTGACGATGATCGTCACGATTGGACGAAAACAACTCTGCATCTTTGGGAGAAGCAAATATGATTTCATAGTTTGGGAAAGTAGAAGAAGTGACTACGGGAGTAGAGGAGGTCTTCGATGGGTCGAGGGGAATTGCAATCGTGAGGCTGGCCCCTGATGCGAGAAGCAAGATGGCAGCTTGAAGTTGATTATGCATAGGTGCAATTATAGTAGATGTGATTGGAGTAGAGAGAAAGTATTTAGATTTTGTAATTCATGCAAAAGCTTAAGAAAAAGAAGCAAAAGAAAGAGGACGAGGCGAGCATGAAGCGTGTCTATAACAAGGGAATTAGATTTGAGCTGCGCTGGCAGGCCGGTCCAATACTAAACACACTCTAGAACTTCTCACCTGATAGCCAGATATGAAAAGCCACCAGTACGACTAGTGCTCGTAGTGCCCGCGTTTAGTTCCAGATTAGATGCGAAATCACCAAGAACCATCAAGAAAGACTCTAGGAATGTCAGGAATTTGAAGAATTACACCTTGACTCCATACCGTGAGATGATACAGACGCAAGAACGCCAACTCCATCCACATAGATAACGATACTCCCGTGCCCGCAATGTCCCAATTTGGCTTACCGCAAAACTCCATAACCTCTAGTATCTCCCAAACACACTCTAACTCTTCAGTGCCTCTAACCTTCCACGCATCTGGCTTAACATGGCCTCGGCATCCTCCTCTTCCTCGTCCTCCGCCACTTGGTCTTGCTTCGTAGTCGTAGGTGTCTGTGGAAGTGCCGAAACCTTGCCCATTTTTGCAGTCAAGATTTCTCCCAAAACCTTATCCACTTCCCCTTCGGCTTCCTCCTCGTCGTCCTCCAGCGCTTCCGGCATCATGTCATCCATCATTTCCTCAATGATACCAGCTTTCATCAGCTCTTGACTTAGTTCCCTCATGGTGCCAGTTAATTCGGGTAGCCTGACTAAATGGTGGGGTTGTTAGGGGTCTGATCACTAGCGAAGTAGGGTAAGGTAAGGTAAACAAATCAATGATTGCCCCAAATCACGACTTATCAAAGTATAAACTTTACGGGTTGATAAGTTATCCATATGCATATTTTGAAGATTTACTTAACTGGCCATTCTATTCAATTATCATAGATGATAAAAAGAGTTAATCTCCGCTTAGAGCGAGACGTTATCAAGCGGTATCGCACTCTCAACAAGGCATGCAACAAAAGGAATGAAAAGATTTTCGGCACATAGGATACTCTCATGATTTGGCGATCAAAGGATTTCTCATAAAATAACTCCGAGCGGAACCCGTTCCCCCCTTGGTTCTATTCTTGACCATTTGTACATGTGGGGGTTTTCCTTCTTGGTTCCTTGACCTGAATCCATACCACACCAAGATATAACAACAAACAAACGCCTCCCCAACTCCAAACCTCAACTTTCCTAATTCTATAGTATAAATGAAGAGCGATTCTTGATCATAAATATCGTGTCATCTCCACCTCCATCTCATCTCCCCCTCCTTTGTCTCGTCACGCTCTCCCTTATCATACACTTCCACCATCCACCTTCCATCTTCCCATCCATCTATGCATCTCAATCAATACCTATCATACCTCTTCATCCCCACTCCTAAACGTCTAAACATCCTCTTCTTATCCTTCTCTCTCTTCACATACCCCTCCTTCCCCACACGCCCATACCTAGGACCCCACAACCCATTCGCGCCTCTCGACCTCCTCCTCCCACTGTGGGGTCGCTCAACCCTCTTCCTCATGGCTCTCGGCCACTCCATACCATTATCAACATCCTCCTTCCCGAATCTCGCCGGTCTATAGATATCATTCTCATCCACGACAATCCTTTTCACCACAACTGACAGTTCTTCTTCTACCACAACCGGTTTTTTCTGGAAGAAACTAAAGATCCGTGATCCCTCTTTCTCCTTTTTCTTGCCAGCCTCATCATTATTAACCTTTGCTTTATCAAGATACTTCGTTGCACGTCCCTGAGGAGGATGTAAATCATATTTCCGAGCTCGAGACTCCTCCAGATACCAACGACGGAGATACTCTTTTTGTTGATACTCCTCTAATGTCTCATCACCACACGGCGGGACATAATCTTTCGTCAGCACGCCCGTGCCGCCGGGTGCATAAGCATATACATTCGGCGGTCGGGTAATCGCAGCCGCAGCGGCGGCGGGAGTGATAGGAGTGGTGGGAACAGGAGTGGTAGGAATTTTAAAACGAGCGTGCTCTTTGATTTTCTCGACGGTGTTGAAAAGAGATAAGCGGAGTTCGTCGGGGAAGGGTTCGGTAATATCGGCGCTGGTGAGGACTTTTTCCCGGGAGAATTTGCGGAGAAGACGTTGGACGGGGGTTAGAGGATGTCCGGTGGGCGTTGCTGGGTGTATGTTAGGGGTCGTTGGCCGTGCGGTGCTGGTTGGACTTGGAAAAATGGAGATTGAGTTGCGAGTGAGGGAGGCTTTCATTGAGGGTTGTGATTTTACGAGACGAACGCGTTGTTTTGGTGTTGAAAGAGGGGGGTTATTTGGTGTGGACGGCTGGGATTGGGGTAGAGGTGAGCCTGGATTAGGACTGAAAATTTTGCGAATGCCGGAAGAGATTGATCGGGTGGATGTGTTAGGTTGTGACATGAAGAATTGTTGGCTTGATGGAACTTCGAGTGAGGGGCTTGCATCATCCTTGCTCTGTCTAGAGAGGAAGCCTATTGTTGGCATGCTGCTCTTTTTCTTCAGATTTGGCTTTTCAGTTCCATCTGACATCAAGAATCTTTCTCTGGGTGAAGCTTCAAGTGAGTGACTTCCGTCATCCTTGCTCTTTCTAGAGAGGAAGCCCATGGTTGGCATGCTGCTCTTCTTCTTCAACTTCTGCTTTTCAGCTCCGTCTATTCCAAAGGGCGAACTGACAGAAACCTGTGAGGCTGGCGTTAAAGGACTTGGTGAAGGAGTAAATCTCTCTACTGGCTTAGTGCTGGGAGTGCTGAAATTTGACCCAAGGAAACTGCGACTTTTGGTTTGCTTCAAGTCGGGAATCTTAGGAGTCTGAACATTGGCCTGACTTGGTGAAGGGGCAACCTGCTGGAATGGACGACTGAGATCCAGAGGTTTGGGCGTGCGAGAGATGTTGCGTCGTTCTCGAAATCCAGGAACTGTTCTAGGAGTGACCGGGTCCAGGTCGTGTGAAAGTCCAGAGTATGTTCTTTGGACAGACATACGTGGAGTATTGGAAGCACCTGACTGAGGTGCATGATTGGTTCCTGGATGTGCAGTAACTCTTGTGATATCATTATGTCTGCTAAAGCTCTCGGATGTGCTTGAGTGCAAGATCCCAAGAGGGTTGGTTTTCGTGGCAGACGGTTGTATCGGCGAGGGTGCTGGTCGTTGTCCGAAAGTATCAGTACGTGATCTTATTTTAGCTCCGCCAGGAGTGTCGTATTTCTGATTCATTTCGTGAAGATTGGCCGATCTCTGATGTGACACAAGTGATAACCTAGAATTTCTGATATCTGCAGATGAATCTTTTTCTTTCATAGAGGAAGTAGATCTCATCTTTTGAAGCACATACTCCCCAAGACTTCTCTTTTTGTTGAGAATAGGAATGGGAGCTGGGGTAACATCAGGGAACTTTTCGTAAAGATCAGTTGGTGGAGAAACTTCATCTTGCGCTTGTACGTTTTTCAACGCGCTATCTCGTTGTAGGAATGATGGTTCCGAACTTCGACCCTCTTTGGGTGAATCGGGCTCTCTTGAATAATTTGACGACTGTGTACTTTCGCGGCGAAGCTCAAATGACTCACTTGTCCTATGGGTAGGTGGGAAAGGAGACATAAAGTTGTCCACGTCAAAAAAACCTCCTGGCGTGAGAAGAGGACCTAGTGATCGAACTTCAAACGAACGACTGTGGTGATGATGAAGTGCTGCTGGTGACTTAAGTATGATAGAAGTCTGTGGATTGCCGAAATCACCGATCTGTGGCCCATAAGGTGATCCTCGAAGGTTGATGGAAGGCTTACGAGGCTCGGGCGTACTGCTCACAGCTGAAGCATTCTGGTTCCATTGGATGTCATCAAAAATAGCTCCTTCTGCAATTTTCTGGGAGAGACTGCGTTTATGGGCATGTTTTCGAAGACTGTTGGGATCACTCGACTGGCGTGCTGTTCCAAACAGAGCTTTCACACTTTCACAAGTGGCAGCAAGTGGAGACTTCTGGGGGCTTAACTCTGGGGGCCCGAGTCGAGAATTTTGGGGGCTCGCATTAGACTCGTCTTTGCGAGATAGCTCTTTGCGACGGGATCGTTCTGGGGAGAGCGCTGGCAACGGCGGAGGGTTCTGGGTGCTCGGATGAGACTCGTCTTTTTGAGGTGCTTCTTTGCGTGGTGCTTTATTGCGTGGTGGTCGTTCTGGGGAGAGCGCTGGGAATGGCGGAGGGTCAATGTGGTTCATCCGATGCGCATGATCAATCATCAAGTGTGCCATCTCCAAATACTTCTCCAATTGAAGTCTTGTCTCCTTCCAACTGTAATTCGTGCCATTTTGCAGATTATGGGCAATGAAAGTCTCGAGTGGTTTCTTGTTTCCTGATTCGACCGCAAGCATATGGTGATACAAACTCGCACGATGTTCATGAAGAACAGTTGCAAGAGCTCGGCCATTAGAAACTTCCCCCATGCTAGGCGGGAACAAGGTGTTAAGCATGGCCAGAACATTTGGCTTGTAGAATTTAGGTTGTCGCAACTCGTTTACCATCGTCTATATTTCGTTAGCGCTTGCCAGATTGTTGCTGCACAGCTTCGCTCACCCAAACTCTTAGATTGATAGATATCCTGGCATAGTATCGTTCGATGATCGGTTCATTCAGAAGAACGTTCTCTACCCATTCCACAGCAGCTGGATGATGCGCTAGAACACGTCGCCAATTGTCATGCGTGATTCCGAGTCGACCTGCAGCCTCACGCAGGCTGCATTTCCGCGTTTCCTCCAGATCCCTCAAATAATCAAGCCCCGTAAGTGATTGTTGAAAGTCCACTTCCTGATATGTTGCTCTGAAAATATTTGTAAGGATAATCTTTGTCGCGAACCTCGGCGGTATTCCTTGGCTTGCACGACGTTTTGGCGAGCCATCATTAAGTTTGACCTGGAGGAGCTTTTCATTTCCAGTGTCCATGAACCGGTCGTAAGGACAGTGAGGGTCAAGAAGATCGATGTAGGCTTCTGCAGAGTTCTTCACCTCGACACGATGCACTTCTTCGACAGTAGGCGTGATCTTGTCCAAGGACGATAAGAAATCGATAATCTGGCGCCCTTCCTTCTCATAGTGCCAATATTGATGTGCCTCTTGCATGCTCGGCAGAGCTTGACCTGCGTTTGTTTATCAGTAAATTGATCTTGCAGTGAACATCCGATTTAACTAACCTGAGTTAAACGAGAACATTATGCGTAGCGGTAGCTCTTGAGGTGCGCTTGATGTAAGGAGATAATCAATTACCCAAGGCGCCTCTGCTGACGACGATGAAGAACATTCGCTGCGTTTGTCTGATTCTTCATCGGTCGAGTACTGGCTACTGGAGTAGGTGCTGGTAGAGCGTCGGTGTTGAAGAGTAGATGCAGTCTCGCTCCATGTTGAAAGTGAAGAGTCGGCCATGGTCTAGGACAAGTTCTGACTCTTGCTCCTGAACTATTGAGCTTTGGGTCAATGTTCCCCCTAGTACTTTTCGTGCGCGTCTCTTGACAAGCCTCCTGAAGCTGAAGTGTGTAGTTGAGATTAGGAGATTATTATAAGAAATATGTCGACATGTCGTGTGAAGATTAATTGGCTAAGTTGTGAATGAAGGATTGTGAAAGAAAAAAGCGAAGGATTTGGGCACAAGAGTTCTTTGGTAATTCACCCCTGACCTTCCTTACGGAAATAAAAGAGTGACTGAAATTTTCAAAACAATAGCAAACAATAACGACGCAAGGTTTTGATGGTCGGGAAGAGCAAAGGAGAGCATCAAGAACACACAAACGGGACCGACCAAACTTGACATATCTATGAAATGTAACAGAACCAAGTAAGGTCATAACTGCATGAAATAATTTCAGTAAGCGTGCAGATCAAGAAGTCTCCAGGATTAGATGCCTTTTGGAAGGCTGAAAGAGCAGGGAGTGTCGTCTGATGTCGACGTCCCTATTCACCTGTTGGCGGATGCTTAACACACCCATTAACGACAGGCCCCAGTTTAGACTCAAGAATTATGGCATTTCGTTCATGCGCATCCTCACCGAATTTTGTTCTGGTCGTCATCTCTTCTTGCAGCGTTGCTTGATGATGTTGAAACGTGTGGGGTAAGGATATCCCCGTTCGCACTCCCACATGAATCCAGCCGAGCCAGCAATTCGCAAACAAGACAGAAGATGTCGTTTAGGACAAACAGTACGGCGCACAAATCGTTATAAAACCTAAAGATAGATCACAATTCGATCTCTGTGATGTTTCAGGTTCATGTTTGCTGGCATACAGGACACATGGAAAAGTCGTGGGATACATTACACAAATACTTGCAACTTTACATCCAACGAAGAACCAGATGTGTGGGATTTCCGGATCGTGGCACTCAGATCCGTGTGGAGTCATACAAACGCAGTATACAGGGAGTACCGGTACCTGCTATCTTTTGGGTCCGTCCCGGGAAGTAATCCGAACTGTATGGGTAATGCATCTTGCCATGCCTGTTTCGATGACAGAATCGCGAGATCCCTGCTTTTGTAACCTGTGAAATGGGATGCACCCAGCATTAAGCGATATGAAAAACAAAACAACAGAGAATCCATGGCTCGTAGCTCAATGAATGTGTTCTGGATGGCCGAAGAAGGGGGCTACTCAATTTGAGGTGAGTTCGTGTTGTAGAAACTTGAGGGTCTGTAACGATACACGTTGGAACCTCGTGGCCATGAAGCACAATGGATTGTTCTGCAAAGGAATAATATATTAACCTAGAGAGGCATCACGGATCCTGTGAGACGAGTTGCCGCCGTCACCGTTGCATTGCCGCTGTTGAAGTTGGAAGTCCAGATGAACCGGACAAATGAGGCATAGATATACGACAGCTGAGGAATGCATCTTGCCGTGTTGATATTGTTACTTTTCTGGTGATGTAGCGATGGTAAGGCCAGGTCGAAACCAGGAATCCGGAATGGTTTGGGCTGAAAAGCAGCCTGGGAGTTCGTTCTCTTTTTGTCTAGTTGAGTTGTGGTTGTGCAGAGAGACCATCTGCGCTGCCAAGGTCGGCCCCCAAATGGCACCGTCAGCCTGGTCGAGAAGGTCGTAGTCTTGAGGCTGCATCGAGAGCATCTGTCTGGCAGCAGCTTTAGTCGTGCCCTACTTGCTATGCCCAGCTTGTTTACTCGCTTCTTGCTCGCTTGCCGTTGTTGATACCGTGACATCTCGATATCAAGTCACATTTCCTGAAAATGAAGCTCCATACACTCGCCTCCTCCTCGAGGTGGAAGAACTCCGTAGTCTGCCAAGATCTAACACGTCGCTGTGGCCATCCGTCGAAATGAGCGCAAACTCCTGAACAACGACACTCACTAACAAGCACAAGTTGAATTCTGGCCCCCTTAGAGTCTATCACCGACCCCTTCAGACAGCAGTAATACCGACCAGCTTCATCTTTACCGCCATCGCCTTTCGCTGCCTCTGACCGCACTCTCTTTCGCACCATGAGGGGGCCAGCGTGTCCTGCTCGCCTTGGCCGCGCTGTGCGTTGCCGGTCAAGCCAGCCCTCATGCTCATTCTCTGTACGCAGGATGTTACAACAGCAACGACGATGTATCACGACAGACCCCAGACCGCCGCCAGGAGGAGAAGGTGAACACGATGGTCCCTATGAACCGGGTATGTGGATTCATGATCCTCTTTCCTTCCCTGCATCTCACCCATCATCACCTTACATTTCGTGCATCTCGTCCTTGGCTCGGACCAAGACGGCAATCTTTGGGCTAGAACAACACGTGTTATGTTATTTCACGTACATCGCATACATCTATGAGCAAGTCTCGGAGAGCCTAGAGGTATTGAAGCTCTTGATGCGTTGAAGTAGTGGAAGAGGTGGAATTGTTCGAGTGCCGTTGAAGCCGATTCAGGAGGAATCCCTTATCACGTGCGAGTTAGGTGCTCATCTTTTCAACTTCAAAGCTGGTTCTCATCATATTGGGTTAATTCTACCATGCTCAAGATTGATATCTACTCTTAATCGGCTTGTCTTTTGTTCAGCGTAAACAAGAAGGAACGATCGCTGATACCCACTAGTGAAGCATCATCAGTCTACCAAACAATCAAAATCCAACAGATACACGTGGAATCCAACATACACCGACGATGCATCTCTCGGACAGAAAATGCTGGAAGCAGCAGCCACAGCCTTTGCGTCGATACTGGTTCTCGGAACAGGCTTTGCATTTGGTGGCTACGCTTACCATAAGTTCTACAAATGGATCGTTCTTCACAAGATAGAAGGCGCATTTAAACCTGGAGATCCAGTTCTGGAACTGGCCGCAATAGGGAAACAGGTCCCCAACTCGGTGACACCGGCTCATAGCGCAAACTGCCAGGACGATCCGGAAGGTCACGAAGATCACTGGATTGTACGGGATGAGCAGGAAAAGATTGATGCAATTGTCGCCGGCTTGGATCGTGGACACTACCATCTTCTGATCGGTGAAAAGGGCACTGGGAAGTCAAGTATGCTTCTCGATGCTATGCACAAGGTCAATGGAGAGGGTTGTGCTATGTTTGAAGCGCACGCGGATTTAGAGATTTTCCGGGTGCGTCTTGGAAAGTCACTTGATTACGAGTTCCACGAGGATTACATTGGTGGCTACTTCTCAGAAAGAGGACCTAGGGAAGGCACGACTGCACTCCTGGATATTGAGCGCGCTTTCAACAAACTGGAAAAGGTTGCTCTCAAACGACGAAAGGTTGTCGGGAGACCTATGATTCTCATCATCAATGCTATCCATCTACTGAGAGACGATGAAGACGGGCGCGACCTTCTCGAATTACTCCAGCAACGAGCCGAGCAATGGGCAGCAAGCAATCTCGTCACTATGGTCTTCAACAGTGATGATTATTGGGTGTATGAGAGACTGAAGACTTTGGCGACTCGGATGGAGGTTACGTCCATCACGGACTTACCAAAAGATCGAGCGAAGGCTGCACTCAAAATTTATCGAACCAAATACTTTTCTGAGGTACCAACTTCAGATATTCTGGACCAAGTATACGACCGAGTTGGAGGCCGCCTCACATATCTCAACCGCGTGGCCAAATCGGAAGACATGCTCAAGACGTGCGATCAAATCATCGACACGGAACGTCGCTGGTTCCTCAATCAATGTTGGATTCTTGGAGCTGAGATGGATGACGATGTGATGGACCAACAGAAATATGCCGTAAGTTCCCCAACTTCAACATGGACAACTTTTTCTCAAATCACTAACACCCTCAAGTCAGCAGCAATGGTACTCGCACAAGCTCTCGTAAAAGCCGAAGCCGAAGCCGGATCTAGCTACGACGCCGAAGACGGCTCTCACAACATCCCCGCCATCCCTCTTCACAAAGCCCGTCAGATCATGACCCGAGCTGACTTCATCCAAAAATACGACCACATCAACCTCTTCACCATAACCTCCAAAGCCTACGTGCGCGCTGATTCCGTACCGATGCAACGGGCCTTCCGTGTGATCTGCTCAGAAGAGGGCTTCGAAGAACATCTAGAGGCGACGTTGCAGAGAATCGCTGATATTGAGAGTTTGGGTCGTACGAGGGAGATTGTGGCGAAAGATTTGGTGTTGGGTGGGAAGTATAATTTCAAGTCGAAGAGGGGTAGGTGGGGTGAGAAGTTTCATCAGATTGAGCTGGAGCCGCCAAAGGATGATGAGGCCAAAGAGCCGTTTGAAGGGACGCAGGGCGAGAAAATGGAAGAGGATGAAAACTGAGAGGTGCGCTATGGGTGTGGGGCTGTACCGTTTTATTTGTACCACAATATGTAAGAATTCTGTATATGTGTCTCAATACCAAGATAGGATAATTTAATAGCTCCTGTGCTTCGTGCTGGAGAAGTTTCTTTCGTGGGGCGATGTCAAGTTGACATGTGTCTCTACAGCTTTGCGTCGTATCTGTATTTGGGCAGATCTTCTGCTCATCACCTCGATCGATTCAATCAGAATCAATTCCCAAGCACCAAATTTTACAGCAATTCTACACTATCAAATTCACATCATTGATGCCTCCGAAAAGAATTTGCTAGTCACCTGCCCATTTCTTTCGTAATGAGTGTGTTATGTGCGATTGCTCACTTGCATATGTATGTATATTTCAGCCGGGCACCTGGCACCTTCCAGGTCTTCGGAAACATTTCTACCCCAACTCTGCTCAGCCTTGATATCAATTGCTGATAGATACCTATTCTTCATTTTATCAATTGAAGTCTTGACCATTTCCTGCCTTTACTGAATGAGATTTTACTGACTTAAACTTCCCGCTCGGTCCTTTTCAAGTTTCTCATGTGAGATTTTGGAGTCTGAATGTACAGTATAATAAACACCAACATCTCAAATACTCACCTAAGTTAGTCGCTCACATCAGATATTCTCTCGATTCCGCGATCAATTCGGCGGCTAGACAGACGAATTTTTATGGTCCCAGTGTTCCCCGCCGTTTGATTTTATGGAGAATCGCATGTCATGTCAATTACTGAAGTTCATCATAAATTTACAGCAATTAATTATCAGTTGCATGAGCTGCAATTTTCACACTTGGCAGATATCAAAGCCACTATCTCCGCCTTCTGTCTGCTCTCTGCCGCTCCGTTCTTATTTCCGGTATTCTATCTGAATAAGTCCCTCGCAATCATTCCATTTTGTGCTATGGCAGGTTGACGTAGCCGTTACTGGACTTAGGAAGCTCCGCATTTACCTATCTCCGTGCATTCTCCGTCTTCACGCATACATAAGGTATGTACTACGTACATGTAAACAAATTCAAGGAACAATGCTCAAGATACGTTACCCACATACTCCTAAATCTGTCCCTTTGAATCCAATTATACTTCGTACGGCTTACATTTAAGTGGATAGTTCCCAAGGAATACGAGCGTGCCGAGAACAACCCCACGATTTCAAATCGAAAATGCGACGGGGTGCTCTCGTTGGCTGTCGGTGCGAGCAGGTACAAGTCATGGTGGATCAACAACCACAAGAAAGCGAGCTTGAGGCAAGGTACACAAGCGATGGATGTAATGAGCCTCAACTATTGCGCAGCATGCCAGCAATACGGCGAAGGATTTGGGATGCATGGCAAGGTCTAGTGCTGTGAGACGAAATGCCCTGTCTGGAAGTTGATTGTTTTCCTATCTCAGGTACGAGTGTACCTTGCAAACCTACACCGTCTCCATCATTTGGCTTGTTTTCTTTTAGGGGCCAGGGGCTGGATTGATCTCTTGTTTAGGACCGTTTTACGAGGACTGGAGTCTGGCGCATGTTGCGCGCGATGTTGTGGAACTGTTCGTTTGTAGCTTGATCCTCGACATGTACGTCCTTGTACGCATGGGTACGCAATCAAGTTCTCTTACTTTCTGAGAGTTTGGGAAACTATATAAGTCCTCTGTCTCCCGACTACTTGAAGTTCTCATGATCATCAACAACGGCAACAACACTTCGCTAAACATCACTTCATCGTTTCCACCTTCACAATCACACCCCCCTCCAAATAACAACATGGCAAGTGAATTTCTCTCCAACGGTTCCAATGGAACAACAACCACCAAATCCACCTCCAACAAGACCGTCCCCAAATTCCATACCCTTTCCCCGCCCGTAGACACAAGTCTCGTCCCTAAAGTCGGCATGGCCGCCTACCGCGCACCCTATCTCACTCAACCACACCGCATGCGTGAAGCAATTCAAGATGCGCACCACGGACGAATCCCACCCTTGATCGGATTCTTCCTCGGTTTAACCGCACCTCAGGTCACGAGATTTGTATCCGTCATGGGGTTCGATATCATCATTATTGATTGGGAACATGCCGCTACCAATGTTGAGACCATGACTTCGATGGTTCATGATATTCAGCATTTTAGCGAGGGGAGAACTCATGCTCTTGTTCGGTAGGTTTGGGCTTACTTCATCTCCTTCCAATCGATATCTCTCTATTGTTCTGTGCGAGGCTAATACTTTGCTTTGCGAAATAGTATCCAAGGCCACGATCACGCCGGTATTGGCAATGCCCTCGACGCAGGCGCCAGCATCATGGTCCCGCAAGTCGAAACAGTCGAAGACGCGAAACACATCGTCGCGGCCACCAAGTTTGGCGCTGCGGTCGGTGGAAACCGTTCCGCTCCGCCAGCGCGCTGGGTCATGGGCGTGACCGACAAAGTGATCGACTCATCCCTCACCCTCCATCAAAACCTCAACTACCAGGCCTCTGTCACAATCCAAGTCGAGTCTTTAGCAGCCATCAAGAACCTCGACGCCATTCTCACAGAATGCGGTGAACATATCGATGCTGTCTGGCTCGGTTCACTCGACGCGCGAATTAGCATGGGACTCCCTGGCTTTGGGGCTGGTGAGCCGGAGTGGGAGGAGGCAGTTAAGATCTACAATGAGACGATGTTGAAGCATGATAAGCCTGCTGCCGGATTTGTGTTTGGACCTACCCCGGAGATCAGAGATTCGGTGGCGAAGGGGAAAGCGTGGATTTGTTCGAGTGCGGATATGTTGGCTTTGATGGGGACGATGGGCGAGTTGGCCACATTTAGAGAGAGGTATCCTGCTGTTAGCCAAGTGGGACAGTTGGGTAAATGAAAGGAAGTTCTATCTGTTTTCGCACCAGGCAGCGATGATGGTCAAGTTGCTGTATACACCGTTGACCGCGGTGATGATCAGAAATTTAGAGTCGATATGTCAAATAGAAGATACATGTCAGCTAAAAGCCAACTCTTGCTTAATTTCAACACCGAACTTACAACCCTTCAGCATCCACAACAGCCCTGACAAGCGCAATCACAACATCTCTACCAGTCTCCAATTCTTCATCCCCCTCCAACATGGGCACATGCAAAAACAGCACTCTCGCTGGCTCAGTCGTCTTCTCCTTCCAAAACCACCTCAGACAGAGATAAAAAAGCCATCCACACACATAATTCCCCACATCATCACTTACCCTCACATCAACTTCTTTCGTCTTGCCATTCCTTCCCTTTTCTTTTCCCTTCCCGCCATCCTTCCCTTTCTTGTTTACGGCTGTCGTTCCGCGAACGCACTCCACCCACCTCGCAGCAACGCCCTCCAGATCCCTCACACCACTCACCAACCGCTCAGGACTTTTCACTTTTCCGGTGAGGAACAGTCTCTTAGCCTCGGCGCGTGAGACTACTTTTCGTGCTTCATCGGGAATTTCATGATAGCCATCTCGGTTAGCACCAGCTTCGATGGCGAAGTAATCGCGGTCGACGGCGAGACCGATGTGGATTGTGATGCCTGGATTATGCGAGACGAGAAGCGATGGGATGGTGGTTAAGATAGTATGGTAGAGTGCTGGTATGGGTGGTGCGGTTGTGATCTTTATTGTTGTTGTGGTTGTTGTAGTGGGGTGCGAGATGGTTCTGGATGAAAAGCATGTGTGAGTGAGAATGTTAGGATGGGTCAGGCTTTCGGGTGGAAGAAAACGGTACAGGGTGAGTTTTGTTTTGAAAAAAAATTGTGATTCAATAATTCGGAATAATTAAGTGGGTTACTTGCGTGGGGAGTAAGGGGAGGATGAGTGCCGATGGGTTGGATTTTACGTCGAGGAATGGCTGTGGTGTTGAAATAATTTGGTCAGAAATCGTTCAACTGGGTGATAATCTCAGTAGAAAAGATATGCCAAACTAAAAAGATAGAACACAGAAAGTTTGTTTTTGAAATAGCATGATGTGGAAGAAACAATAGTTCTGGGAGTGAAAGAGTACAATACAGCGTGGAGGGTTACGAACCCCGAAACCAGTGACCAGGACGTTAATCTCATCTTTTGGCAAAGTTTCAATTGACATTTTCGACAAACTTCCAGTGCTCTTTCAAGTAGAATTGGGGATTTGAAGTATAAGTCACACTGAAGGAAGGGTTCATAAATTGTAGACTTTTCGCGGAGGTCTCTCATTTTCTTTGGTAGTGGTGAGGTGACTCCTTGCCGATTCGATGAAGTGAGAAGATACGGATGTCCGAGAATGCCAAGGTTTCGTTCGCTTGAGATGTTTTAGTCATGCGATTCAGCTCTCCTCAAACACCATTGCTTGCGCTTTGAAGACTTTATTAATGTATAAAACTAGTCAATCAACGGCTGAGAAACGTAGCTTTCCATGGACGACAATCCATGGATGCTCAATTTCTCTTTAGAGCGATTAGAATTCAAGACTTAAATGCTGTAGCAGGTACGATCTTGTAAAGTCGTTGGATTTTGTTCATCAATTGCTTGCGTGTAAAAACCGACTTCTCAGAAGTAAGGAAACACTATCCCATTTGACAGTCTCTCAGTTCCTTTGACACTGCATTACCTCCTCCTCCCAGAAACGAGTCTAACACCATCTCGCAATCATCTCCAAAGAAAGAAACAAAATATAGGACCGTAAGCAAAGCGAGTAGAAAGAGAGGGTATATATCGACAAACTCCAATCCCATTCCCATTTCCGTTCCCGATCTCGCAATCCGCCATGCCCTCATCATATAGCACCATCTTGAACGGCTCTGCGCAATTTTGTTCACTTCCTGCTGAATCAATACCTTCCCTCCGGCATGTTCGCAGTAGGAGGAGGATAACTCGGATACTGCTGCGTCTGTCCAGCAGCTGGGTCACCATAACCACCAGCATTTCCATGACCATGTCCATGTGCATGACCCTGATCAACACCATTTGTATGGCCAGCATGATCATTCAACTCAACTGGCTGACCAGTCTCATTCACAGGTCCAGTACCATTATAGCCAACAGTTCCTTTCTCCACATCCGTAGTTTTGTTGCGACCATTGAACATTGCGCCGAAAGAGCTGAAGTTGAAACGACCAGCCCCGCCGCCGGTGGTGCTGCTGTGGTGAGTGGTTGAGTGTGGGTCATTAGGGTCGAAGGTCGAGTGGGTGTGGGTGGTTGAGCCGTCTGCTGTTGCGTTGCGGGATTTGAGCACTATCGCAACCAGGATGTTAGTATCTGCTTCAGAACTACTTTTCGTTTGTATTGGCATGATACGTACGAGAAACAATCAAAGTCACACAGAACAGCAGCCAGTTGAGCAGTGCAAAGGCCATTGCGGCGCGTGTGGAATCAACCATGGGACCTCGCCATCGGTATCCATACCAAGTGTCGGACCAGCCACGGACATAGTCTGCAAGAAGAGCGAATGTCGTAAGCCAGAAGATGGTGGTTAATGCTTCGAATGCCCTGATGGGGGTTAGTTTCCATGTTAACAGAGTGTGAATGACAGAGGATGGCTTACACATGACCCCAGAAATGGTAGAGACGTGGCATGAAGCGAGGGGTGCCAAAGGTCTGATATAAAAAGTTAGTTTGATCTTGACGGTGTTTGTTTCAGGGAGAAGAGCATACGTAGAGAAGGAACAAAATAGTCCAGATGAAAGTAAAGAAGGCCATTCCTGTTCGGTGGTTAATTCTTCGCTCCCACTGAATGTTTCTTCCAACATACCATAACCATCCAACTATGAGTATATTAGTTTTCCAATCGCTGGAATATCGCAGGGCAGAGCGGGTGACTTACATAGTAATAACTCGCAGCATTTGCAGCTAGCGCCAACACCAAAACATTGAAGATCTTGTGAAATATCAGCACAGCGAAAGTGATGGCGAGAAGTTTCTTTGAAAACATACAGCTTGAATGATGCGTATGATGAGCACCCAGAACGGCTGGTGGGGAATATGTTCTCTGCCAGCCCCAGTTGGGTGGGTATTTCGATGGAAATCGACCATCTTGACAGTGTACAATCGATCTTTGTTCGTGGTGTCCTTTTGATCCTTTGTCGTGACCTTCACCAAGTTGAAGGGGCTCTACGAAATTCACAGCAAAGGACGGCAGTTCCGCTATTTATTCAGGGTGGCCGTTGCTACCAAATGATACACATCCTGGCACCCTGGTTCCGACTTCCAGCTTGGTATCTATAAATTCGGTATCATGATTCGCCGCCTAAGACGGCAAGAACGAAGGCCGTGACGAATTCTTTGTTCGTCTTTGAGTGCGACCAAGAAGCGCTAGTTCCGCGAAGTACCGAATTCACTTTGTCTCTCTATCGTGAGCGAAACCCGCCAGGGAGGCCGTGATATCATTTGACGGTTAGATGTGGTACTTCAAAGGACAAGCCGCGTGAGCATGGGGAGCTTGGAGTTTCAGACTCTGCAGTGGCGACTGGCGAATCGGCAACACTGAATCAACCGCCAGCGGGGTAACGCTTCTTGGTGGTTCTTGGTGGTTCTTGGCGGTGGTGTCAAAAATACCCGCCGGCTACGTAATTGGCCCACGTCGATGGAGGGGTGAAAGGTTGGGTGACTCTTGCACAGCGGCATGTTGTGTATCATGAGGTTTGGTGAAGATTCAATTTTGAGATGGTGTGCTGCCCATTTCACGGCAGATATGTCACCCGTCTTACTCGCAATACAGAGTACGTCAGGTAATGTTGGGATAGTAATGATGGAGAATACCAGTGGGTGGTAAAGGGAGGTAGGTCAGAAGTGAAGATGTCACACAGCTCACCTTGTTCTGGGAGACGCGTACTCAACGCTGCCAAGGGGAGGCTCATCCATCGAACGCGACTCATCAGGTGAGCCTTGTAGTCAAGAGAGAACATCAGTGCCGGCATACATTGATGGATGATTGACATGACCGTTGATCTTCTCCCGCTTGCTCGTGGAAACGCTTTCCGACCCGCCTTTTGAAAGCACCCTTGATCTGCAGCCACTCGGCATCGATCGCTGAAGACCAGGCTCATGGGATGAGGACTTTGACCTACTACTCCTTCTAGTCATATTCCAGACCTCCATACAATCCACTCTATGAAATCCTTCAAAGTATGGCAAGTCCCTCCTCCACAGTCGGTGAGCAATCACCTCGGATTCCTGAAGTTGGACAACGACCGATCTACACTGCTACAATATCACACCTTGAATCGAAAGAAGTGGGATAGATGGGATGGCTACTAACCAGAGACAGCCTGTCTTAGAGAGCAGCTTCGCAGAGGACCAAGAACAAAAGCTTTCACAAGATTTGACTGAATATATAGACCAGAATACCAATCCAACGCAAGACAGTTCTGTCTTTGATGAAATGTCTACAACACGCATCTGAGAATCAAGACTGATAATTTTTAGGTCCTACCAGCTGTTCTTTCTCGCTACTCATCACTGCAACAGCATTTGCTAAAGAAGATGTGCAAGTGACTACTCGAACCTCTGAACTAGTCCTTTGTAGGGATGTCCCAGTTTCAAAAGCCACAGACTAGGTTTACTTAGCAGACGTATTTCTCGGGGAAAACACAATGCCAAGCTTTGAGCTTCTCTCCAGCTCAAACAACCATCCGATCCAGCTTACAATCACTTGATATGTTCCGTGGATCGTTGACTCGGATCAGAGGAGGTGGCAGAAATCGTAGATCGGGCATTCGCTGCAGCACACATAGCGTGGAACCTGCCCTTTCATCCATTCCTCCGGTACTTCGCAGACATTAATCCACATACTAATTGTCTATTCCCAGAGTCTTTTCGAAGCTATGCAAAAACAAAGATTCCAATCTTCAAAATGGATGAGGTACAATCTTGGTCAACGCTTCTTCGTTCGTTCGGATGGACGTTCTATTCCGAATGTTGAGACTAGAGATCATCGAGTAGTATAACTGCACTATTTCGAAGTAAGTACCGTGAAGTGTTCCTCTTTATCAAACCCCAGAATTGGGCGCGGAGAGAGGTAAAGAGGAAGAGTTGGAGCTGAGCCCGCTGTCTTGTAGCTCTTCGGATAAGGGTTTCTCCGCATCCGGCTCCCAACCCCAAACTTCCTTCTTCGATCCTTCTTCTTCCTCTTCCTGGATACTTATCAGATCTAGTAGAATATGATTCCACTCATTTGACATTCCGATTAGCAACAGTTTGTGTTGTCACAGCTTCGTAAAGATAAGAACCAGAATGGAGTTCCACTCTTTATCATCCCGCAGATGCAGCTTCCCAAACCCTGAACCTGCATAGGTTATGTCACTATCTCTACCGGTCGCTGACCTGAAAATTGTACCGACAGGAAAGGCTTGTGAGTTGACCGCATTGTCTCGATCTTTTCATATCCTCTTGCTGGCTTGTCCCATTCTTTTGCTTTTTGAAGTTCAAACGGTCTTATTCTGGGGGAAGTCTCTTGCGATGCGTCTCTCCGTGTGTTTGGAACTCGTTTTCCTAGCTACCTCCGCTTCCGCGACAATCCCAACTCCAATATGGGGTGGAGACTTTCCCGTTTTCCCATTGCTGCAAAATAAAGAATCGACAAAGCTTTTTCCAATGGCATCGTGCAATGATTTCAAATTGGAAGAAGCGACCATTGATGAAATGCAAGAAGCAATGAAGAAGGGGAAATTGACAAGTCAACAATTGGTCATCTGTTACTTACAAAGGCAATATCAGACTGATGACTATATCAAGTAAGCCGTTCATGAAGCCAACGCGAGAGTGCTAACGACATCACAGCTCCGTTCTCCAGGTCAATCCCGATGTCTTCACCATTGCCGCAAAATTGGACGCCGAACGCCACTCAGGAAAGGTCCGAGGTCCCCTCCATGGCATTCCATTCTTGGTCAAGGAAAATATCGCGTCAAAAGATAAGTTGGAAACGACTGCCGGAAGCTGGGCCTTGATGGGATCTATTGTGCCACGTGATGCTCATGTGGTCAAGAGACTGCGAGAAGCCGGTGCTGTGTTGCTTGGAAAGGCAACATTGAGTGAGTGGGCCGATATGAGAAGTAACAATTACTCCGAAGGATATTCGGCAAGAGGTGGGCAGGCGAGGAGTCCATATAACTTGACCTTGAATCCTGGTGGTAGTAGTTCTGGAAGCGCTGCTGCTGTTGCTGCGAATACGATTGCCTTTGCTTTGGGAACAGAGACGGATGGAAGTGGTAGGTTCCGTAGAGTCTGAGATGGAGAGATTGGCTGATTTCGAATAGTGATCAACCCCGCAGAAAGAAATGCTGTGGTTGGTTTCAAGCCAACAGTTGGCCTCACCAGCAGAGCAGGGCATGATTCTCTTCTTTCATTGGCTTTCAGATTCTGATTATGCAAATAGAGTTATTCCAGAAAGCGAGCATCAAGACTCGGTAGGCACATTCGGCCGTACAGTACGAGATGCCGTTTACGCCCTCGATGCAATCTATGGCAGCGATTCAAGAGACAATTACACCCTCGCCCAAAAGGGCCATACACCCAAAAATGGCTACACTCAATTTCTCGCGACAAAATCTGCCCTCAAAGGCGCAACTTTCGGTCTTCCATGGGCTTCTTTCTGGGCCAAAGCCGACGCCGAACAACTCCAGATATTAACTAATCTTCTCACCCTTATCAAAGCCGCTGGTGCCACAATAATCAACAACACTGAAATACCCAACTACGAAATCATCGTTTCCCCCAAGTACTGGGACTGGGACTACGGCACCAACCGTGGCTATCCCAACGAATCAGAATACACAGTCGTGAAAGTAGATTTTTACAACAACATCAAAAGTTACCTCTCCGAGCTCAAGAACACCAACATTCGCTCACTCGAAGATATCATTGCTTACAATCTCGCCAATGACGGCACTGAAGGAGGAAATCCGTGGCCATTGGGAAATCCAGCTTTCTACTCTGGTCAAGACGGCTTTCTCGCTTCGGCCAAAACGAAAGGAGTTCGTGATGAAGTTTACTATCAAGCGCTTGCATTTTGTCAACAATCTACTCGCGAAGATGGTATTGATGCTGCACTGAATTATAAAGGCAAGAAGTTGAATGGTCTTCTGGTCCCCCCGGATGTGGGACAGACCTATCAGATTGCAGCGCAAGCAGGGTATCCAATGATTACGATACCGGCGGGTGTGCATTCGGAGAGTGGAATGCCTTTTGGGTTGGCGATTATGCAGAGTGCGTGGAAGGAGGATGAGTTGGTGAGATGGGGGAGTGCTATTGAAGATTTGCAGAAGGTGAGTAAAGGGAAGGCAGGGGGGAGGACGCTGCCAGAATGGAGGGGGTATTTGGAGAGGAATGTGCCGGTTTTGAACTTGGCCTAGGCGACGCAGGAACTTGCGCAAATAGAAGGAGATCTCAAGTGTAGCTAACTTGAGAATTGTCAAAAATGATTCCCGTCAATCGAGGATTTTCTCGCTCATGCCGAATTCCCTCAGAGATACAGGATTCTGTGGATGTAACACGCCTAAGGAGACGTTTTCGCCATTTGAAACTATAAATGGACTCTTTTCTCGTGATCAGATTTATCAGCAAACTTACCAGTCAATTCTGTGACTTTGATATGTCTGTTTGATTTGTTCAGGCTCAACTTGGTCATGTCCTTGGTTGGCTCGTCTTGGTTTTGCTTTCCCCCTCCCTTGGATATCAACAGAGACCAGACCATACTTTTACATCAAACCCTCTCTTTTCTTCTTATTGTGGTTGCAGTAAGCCAGGCAATTGACCTTTTCTTTACATCATTACCGCCCGTTAAATCGAGTTTGATCTCTTCTTGAATATCTATCACGTGTAGATAAAGCTGTCCGGATCTTGATCAGAAAACCTCCAAGCCTGGTCCATGTCCGGCATCGCATCTTTCTCCCATTCTTGTTGATCAACAACAACAACCAATTCCGCCTTCACCTTCCCACTACCATAAGAGAGGAAATGTACCTACGACCCTTTATTCTTCTCTTCCATCTCCAAAGCATCCACTAACACCCCAGGCCAGACACGCACCTCTCTCTTTCACCCATCAGCCCTTTTTCTCCGCCCATCATCCGCCCACCATGCCCATAATCTCCAAAGCCCTCAAAGGCATTGGCGCAACCACGCTCCTCTCGAGCGTATTCATCTACCAACGCACCAAAAACTCCCACTTCGTCCCTCTCTCTCCCGACGATCCAATCTTCTCCTCCGCAGCCTACGTACAAAACAACCCTCATCGCAATCCAGCCATGCAGGATTTATGCGTGAGGAGAATACCAATTGAGAAAGTTAAACCGGGATTGGTGGATGCGTTATTAAAAGCGCAGGCGGAGGGGAATGCGAAGACGGAGAGTGCGGTTGTGAAGAATAACGAAGAGGACAAGAGCAGGGGGAGTGGTGGTTGGAGTTTAGGTGGGTTGTTTGGGGGAAATGCGGCGGGTGTGAAGGATAAAGTCGTTGAAGCTGTGGAGGCTGTTAAGGGGAATACTGTTGCTGAAGGGCCGGAGTATGCTTTAATCGAGCATTTCTGTGCGGGAGTTTGGTCGGGTCTTGGTGCGTGTACCCTTTCTTCTTTCTTCTCCTCCCTCCCTCCAGTCCTATCCGGACAATACCCCAACACAAGAAGACATATGGCTAACTGATATCGGGCATCCAGCATATCAACCCCAACGTCGCATTCTCGCAAATAAATACCAACACCTCCCCGACCGAACGGCATCGCCAACTCAACTGTGGAGTCGCGCCGAGCTAAAGGAATCAAAATACCCAGTTGGAACACACATCACAGATCACTTTGAAGTTTTGTCGAAAACACCCACGAGCATTACGGTGAGATGTGGTGATTCGCCGTTGAATCAGGGCGTGAGGGACTCGGATGGTTTGTTTGAGATGGGTGTTAAGATTATTCCCGCGGAAGGTTTGGGCGGACTTTGGGGTGCTGGGAAAGGTGGGGAGGTGGAGTTGAGTTTGAAGAGGTCAGTTTTTCTCGTTTCTTTGCAAGAATTGCTGGAGAAGTTTTGCTAATTCAATTGTGTGTGGTAGTGTATTCTACAAAGGCCTTGCTCCACCCGCAGCTGGATCAACTGATGGGCCTATGCCATTGTACATTGAGTACCTACACAAGCTGTATACGAAGTTTTGGATGGAAGCCGCGATCTACAATGTTATGAATTAAGGAAAGATGTATTTGAGTTGACTTTGGGCTTATGATACGATACTGTATGCCGCCGGAAAGAGCTTCGTTGTGAG